>VSMD01098148.1:0-25713 GCA_008750895.1 Mirza zaza
AAAGAGCATTTCTGTGCATTAAGTCGGCCTCTTATTGGCTTTGGGAGGATTAATGTGATTTACAAATAGAATGTATGAGTAGAGCCTTTATGGGAATAGTGTGGTAAAAATGCTTTTCTGCTTTTTCTCTTTCCTTCTTCATAACCTTCAGTTATGCATCTAGAAAGTGGCCCAGAAGAGTGCTGGTCTTTATGATCTTCCTTGTCAGCCTTATTGGGGTCAAGTTCCAGCTATCTAAAAAGAGAAAAGACTTCCTAACTTCCCCACCCCCCAACCACTGGGACATGAAGTTCCAGAATGACAATACAGCCCTACTTTTTGCACCTGTGTTATTCTATTGATGGAGTTAGGATTGTTCTTTTTCCTTCTTCTTCTGTGATAGATAGTTTTAGAGATGCTTATTTATCCATTTTGAAAACCTTGTACCTTTTAGCATCACGATGAGACTCTTCCTTTCCTTATTTATGGTAACATCGTTTCAAGATTTCTTTTGATTGTGGCTATGTCTTTCCTTCCTGAATAATATAAAGGTGTGTTTGGCTATAGAGTCACAATAATAAAGGGTGTCCTACCTGTCTCTAAACATCAAGTGTTATTAGTCAAAGCAGATCCTAAGCAAACATTGTTTTGTTTTATTTATTTTTATGTTTAATTATTAATAGTACATAATAGTTGTATATTTTTATACATTCTAATTCCATTCTTTTAGTTACTTTAAAATGTAACTCAACTTATTGTTTCATCTAAAAATGAATCCAAGAAAGTAATCCCATGTACAATAACTACAAAGAAAACAAAATACTTAGGAATAAACTTCACCAAAGGAGTGAAAGATCTCTATAATGAAAACTATAAAACATTGATGAAAGAAATTGAAGAGAATACACGCAAAAAATGGAAAGTTATTCTATGCTCATTTGCATTTGCATTTCCCTGACGATTAGTGCATTAAATACTTTTTCATGTTTATTGGCCATTTGTCTATAGTCTTTTAAAAAGCTTCTGTTTGTGTCTTTTGCCCACTTTTTAATGGGGTTGTTTGTTTTTTTTCTTGCTGATTTGCTTGAGTTCTTTGTAGATTCTGGTGGGGTGTCGTGGGAAGGTGGGACGGTGGTGTGGACCTCAGGTAGTGATATTTGACCCATTCCCTAACAGAAAACTGTACTGGACTGCCACGGACTGGGGGTTGGGGACCATAGACTTAGAGGACAAAACTGAAGTCATATTAAGAATTTCTGGGGGAAAAATGGGTCAAGGAGTAGAATAGCAAAACTCTCATCCAGAAAATTCCCATGAAACAATGTCCATATAAGCTTTTAAATATCACCTAAGTCTACAAATTTCAAACTGCTGAAGTCTTAAGTACACTGTACGTTTGCATTACAATATCATAATCCCATTACAAGGAACTCCAACTCAAGATTCTTCCATATGATTTCTTCTTCTCCCTCCCTCCCTCATTCCCTCTCTCCCTCCTCTCTCCCTCCCTTTCTTCTTTAATTCGTTCTTTCTTTCTCTTCCTCTCTCTTTCTCTTCCTCTCTCTTTCTCTTTGTCTCTCTCTTTTTCTCCTTCCTTCCTTCCTTCCTTCCTTCCTTCCTTCCTTCCTTCCTTCCTTCCTTCCTTCCTTCCTTTCTTTCTCTCTCTCTCTCTCTCTCTTTCTTATAGATGTTCAGAGTGAGTTGCATAAGGACAAACACTAAATGTTTTAGTGCAATCATCCAAGTCTTACTTTTTCAGGGATACTAAAAACCACATTACTACCTCAGATTTTGTGTTTGCTATTAGTTACATGTTGCCACAGTGCTGAATTGCCTTACCTCAGAAAAGTTTACCTCTGGTGGGATCATCAGGAAACTGAACTAAAGAGTGATATATTTCTTAGTTCCTTATGCCATATATTTTTGCAACCTTTAAGAATGTAATAAATTTTAAAAATTACTTTATATTTGGCATTCTCTAAAAAGGGAAAATGGATGTTTCATTTCTTTTTTCTTTCAGAGTAAAAGACAATGTCCTCAGGGGAAAAACCCAAGGGCTCAAATTTCTCACCTAATAACTCATTGAAGGCATATGGCCTTTTTATTATATTTGCCTTTTTATCTATGGCTGACATCCCACCTTGCTGGGTCATTATAATGCTTTTTATGCTAACAGCCTTCTTCCATGAAGCAGAAATGGAAATTACTCCCCAAAAGCAAAAAGAATGTTTCATACCCCAAATACTACAGGGAACATTTTTTCCTGATATGTTAAAATACATACTTTCTCCCACTCCTCATAAAAGGAATCATGTGCATAAATGGAAAATGGAAAAGGAAGATAAGCACTGTGAGTTAACTAACTGGTTTAATTGTGCAAAAACCAGATATTTCTTCAGCCAATCTGAACACCAAGAATTCTTGAGTTGTATGATTTTTACTGGCACATGTAAGATTTAATTGCTGACTGTATGGCCTCAGCCCATGGGAAAGGAGGAAATGGAGAATGCACATGTCCACCCAAATATGGGTGAGGTTTCTCAGGGCCAGCAAGACCACATACTGGTAACAAACCACATGCTCATAGGAGAGAGGCTTTCATAATTTGAACAATGGAACCCTCTGTTTCCAAATGAAAACTCCTTTTTATTTTTTAACTCTGCAGTTGCTGAATATTCAATGGACTCTTAATAGCTTTTCAAGTAAATCATAAAAATCCTAAGTGAAAAGTAATTTTATCTTGAAGGAATAGCTTTTAGAAAAGAGATTAAGTAATGTAATCTTACAAAAGGTAAGTTAGGAATAAAATTTTAACTTGGTACTAATATAGGTACCCAGAGTATAGGAGCAAAGCCCAGAATCCCAGGTATCTGCTTATCCCTGAACTGAGCTCTGGTTTCATGAGACAAAAGATCTATATTGGCATTTATTTATCTTTTTTTGAATATTATTGATTTCTTATTGCCTATTGACACTTTTTCCCTCTGGTTCTAGTGATTGTATGTGTGTGTTTCTGTGCAAATGATATTTCCTGTTTTATTCTTTCATTTGCCAGTTTAAATATTTTCAATCACAGATGAAGTCCAAAGTTCATCTTCAAAATTGGTTGTGAAAAATAGAATAGTAGAAACAAAATACTTTGCTTTTGAATTTAGAATATAAAATCCCAATTCTCTAGGGGCAGGGAAGAATGCATAGCTACTGTTTTAATGAGCACAGAGTTTCAGTCTGGGATGGTGAGAAAGTTCTAGAGATGGAGAGTAGTGATGGTTGTATAGCAATGTGAATGATTATAATGCCATTGAGCGGTACTCTTAAAAACTGATAAAATGGTAAATATTACAGTAAATTGATAAAATGGTAATATTATTAAATATTATGTTATATGTACTACAATTTTCAAAAGGCTCTCATATCTAAAATTTCTTTCTACACTTGAAATAATTTTTGGCATAAAATTAAATATTCTGCCAGGATAATAGGAAGAAAAATTATAATCATAAATTTGAACAGAATTTTGTTTTGTTAGAAATGTTTTTATGATCTCAAAACAATGAGTACCATAATTTTCCAGAATTACCATCCAATAAGCATAGTAAGCAATCAGGAAGATTTGTTTTTTCCTAGTTCAATTTATCAACATCACGAATATAACTTTCTTCATTTTCTAACTGGCAGTCCAAAGTTGCATTTGCTTGTTCTGAATCATGGATTTGATAGGAGTAATTCTCTTTTATATTTTCATTGTTTGGGTCAGTAATTATGTTATTGAGTAAATAATATAATATATCTTATTTCATCTGACCTCTCTAAATTGAGAATTAGATGATAATAATGTTATACTGCTCATTTTATTGTTTTGATAATAACTAAAGCATCATTAAATATTTATAATCTCTCATTTGTGGATTTTATAAGTCATCTTTGACAGAAGTCTATTCACTTTTATTGTTAGCATTTTATAAATGTAAAGAGATAAACTCTTTGAAGATTTCCTATTTTTTATTCTTCTCAGCACCTTTTTTGAGCTCCACTTATATATCTTCTATTTCTGTCATGATCTGGATTTGCAATCAGTCAAAATGATCTAAGAATCTAAAAAATACAGCGTAGCTGCATTTAAAGAGTTCAAAATTTAAAATACTTTTATAAAAAATCTATATTAAGTAAACAAAATGTCAAAAAATTAAAATTATTTTCCATCTATGTCTTGGTTATTAAGATGTTTGTTCAATAGAACTTGATTACACTAGTGGGGACACAGTACCCCGAAACAGTGGAATCTTATATCTAGGGTATAGTTTATGCTTGAATCAGTAACCAATTCATTATGCAATTTAGTAAATAATTCGTGTGGGCATCAGGAGTAGATGTGGAAATGGTTCTTTTCGATATTATACCTAATAACCCATTCACAGGATATTTTTTTTTTTTCTCTCTCTCAGGCCCTACAACTTGGAGTTACCCTGCTTCAGAGCTCTTGGTTTCCAATATTGCAGGACAGGGGAGATGACAAGAGTTCCACTGAATTGGGCTGCTACCTGCATGTTGGACTTTCTATGTTACTGAACCAATAGGCAAAGAGAGAGAGGAAAGTCCCTCTAATGGCTGTGATAATTATCAAAAGGAAATTATCAAGAGAAAACCCAAAGGATTCCCTGGGGTCTTTTTTAGTATTTCCATACCAAATGGTGAAAGTTAATGAAAAACTACAGCATGGCAAACAAACAAACAAATAAGAAACAAACAAGTAGAAACACTGAGGATTCAGATTCTTTAGGAATAAAGTTTTGAATCACCTCCCTCTGTTGCCCAGGCTAGAGTGCCGTGGCATCAGCCTAGCTCACAGCAACCTCAAACTCCTGGGCTCAAGCAATCCTCCTGCCTCAGCCTCCCGAGTAGCTGGGACTACAGGCGCGCACCACCATGCTCGGCTGATTTTTTTTTCTCTATTTTTAGTAGTTCCAGGCTAATTTTTCTATTTTTGGTAGAGACGGGGTCTTGCTGTTGTTAGTCTCGAACTCCTGACCTCAAGAGATCCTCCTGCCTCTCCCTCCCAGAGTGCTAGGATTACAGGTGTCAGCCACCACTCCCGGCCTCCTCAGATCTTAATTCCAGCCACGTGGGAACTTGCTTCCAAGCCCCCAGGAACCAGCACCAACTGGTTAGTACCCTTCTTTAAAGGTGTGGGTCCCAGCTGTGTAGGTCTCCACATAAACTTCTAGGTGCTAGACACCCAACCCCTTCCTTCTGTTCACCCAGCCCAAGGAGTGACAGCTTCTTTCAGGACTTAGTATCTCTGTATTATTCAGTGTTGTATTTTTGCCCTTCCAGTTCTTTAAAGTCTATTTAACACATTTCTTGTATTAAATTCTTTCTGTAAAAATAACTAGTGTAGACTCTGTTTTCCTGATGGACCCTGAGTACTATGTTATTAAATTAAAAAATATATATATAAACATACTCTTTCAAAACAGTCAAACTGTATGTTGAAATTAAAAGAAAAATACAGATTATAATCAGGAAATATAAAACTTTAAAATAAAAAATTATGTAAGTAAATGTGAGAACTATATATTTTAAAAAACCAAAATCTTATTTAAATATCATAATGAAAATAATCAATTCTAACATTCAGTGCCAATCTAGTTATATGTAGAGTAAGGCATATGCATATTTAAGAGTAATATAAATGTGGCCGGGCTTAGTGGTTCATGTCTGTAATCCCAGAGCTTTGGGAGGCCAAAGTGGGAGGATCACTTGAGGCCAGGAGTTCAAGACTAGCCTGGGCAACATTGCAAGACTCCTTCACTACAAAAAATTAGCCAGGCATGGTGGTGTGCACCTGTAGTACTAGCTACTTGGGAGGTTGAAGCCCAGGAGTTTTAGTGAGCCCAGGTTACAGTGAGCTATGATCACTCCACTGCACTCCACCCTGGGCACCAGAGCTAGACTCTGTTTTAGGGGGAAAAAATAACATGAATTGTCTCATGTGTAATGTTGCAAAATGTTTCTCAGCCATCTGTGTAACATTAGAGGTGTTATCTGGAACATAAAGCAAAACCATATTAATGAATTCTGGGCACTCCTGAGACGATTGAAGATTTCCTATTTTTTATTCTTCTCAGCACCTTTTTTGAGCTCCACTTATATATCTTCTATTTCTGTCATGATCTGCATTTGCAATCAGTCAAAATGATGTAAGAATCTAAAAAATACAGCATAGCTGCATATAAAGAGTTCAAAATTTAAAATACTTTTATAAAAAATCTATATTAAGTAAACAAAATGTCAAAAAATTAAAATTATTTTCCATCTATTTTCCATCTTCATGGCATGGGAATTCATTTCTTCATGTTACCAGAGAGATAAGAAAATTCATTTGTAATTTTTCTTACTTGAACAACGTTACTACTCAAGTCTTTCCCACTAGGAACTATGTTCTTCTCTTACATCTGCAACAACACAACCCACAAGCCTTCATGACATGTCTACTCAGTGACCTTCATTTGAGATAGTAGGACAAGAAACGTGGAGAAGCATTTTCTGTGATATCTTAATGGTTTTACTCTATTGACTCTGAGTGTAAGATCAAACTGCAAAATCGTGGTTCTGTGGTTTAATACAGCTGTGTGTGTTTTTGTGTATGTGTGTGTGTGTGTGTGTGTGTATGTGTAATGTGAGGTCCTATCAAGCATGAGGACCAGAGCAATCCTCGTCTATGGCCCGAGGGCATTACAGGTCACCTTTAGCATAACGAGGTCCTGCAGTGTTTACTGAATTTTATTTTTAAGACCCTCTACTCTTTTTTTGCTTTTTTTTTTTTCATGGTTTCCTTCCTCAGCTTCAATCTCTTTTCCCCAAACTGTTCTTTTCTTTTTTGAGTTTTCCTCTCTCCCCCAGAGGGTTCTATTTCTTCACATTTTCCAGGATGTAACCAAGGCTACATGCCGGTCCTCCAGCTCTCTTTCATTGACCCATTTTCCAAAGCAGCACAGGATACATTTGCAGATTTCACAATTCTAAAGTGCACCTTGCAATCTCGTCAGTGTGTATTTACTGGGGTTTATATCTTCCTCAAGAGCCTCCGTTGCAACTGATCAATTTGCTCCAGGATCAAGAACCTCCAGTACAGCTACATTCCCTTTGACCTTGGCCTTAGGTAGAGCAGGGACATTTAAGGGTTCACTAGGAGCCACAGGGTCCTTCTCACCATGCAAAAGAGCTAAAAGTCTGCCCCAAAGTTAGGAACACTTGAGTTCACTGCTGTCACCACAGTGACATTTGCACATCTGGGTCACCCAGTGGCTCTGCACCCCTCGGCTTAAGCATGTGTGCCCTGTGGCCTCTGCAATACAGAAGTCTGCTATTCTCTCTATTCTCACATCAGGGAAGCGACAGGAAGCCAACAGGATTCCCTGGTTCTCAAATATCCAATTCCAGAAAATGGGCAAAATATAGCCTTTGAGTTTTTCTGTGAAACTGAATCTCTCTTCATCCCTCAGACAAGGAGTCCTGGCAGGGTGCATGGCATGATCACCAAAAGCTTGTCATGTGTGTCATGTATGTGCCCTGTCTTTCTGCCTTAGACAATCCCAAATGTTCGTTGCGAAGTCTCACTTCGTGTGAGAGCTCTCTGGTGGCTACATTCTTCCAGTCTTAGAATTATTTTACTGAAATGCATTTATTTTATGTAAATATACATGACTATATTTTAAAGGGTTAAATATAATTTTTGATTCCAAACTTTTATATTTTATCTTCTTTCTCATTTTATACTGAGCTTTTCAGGATTAATATCTATTCATTTTCAACCCTGTAATATATCAACATTTTATATTCTAGGTTAGTCAAATAGAATTAAAATGCATTCGTTAATGAAAGGAGACCATAGTAGATTAAATACACTAAGAAACAATAATATGAAACCGGGCATACACATTCGACTAGAGCAAACATACATAAATACTTTCTAGGCATTTTACCAAAGTAATTATTTTTCCGATCTTAATGAAGTGTAATCCAAAGGAAAATTTAATATCTTTATCAGTATAATAGGCCACTGACACAGAATATACCAACATCCCTTTTAGAGTTTTTCATTTAAAAACACAGTATTTGAACTTTTGTATAGTCATATGTTTTATCATTTGATTATGTTCTATCATTTGATTTATGTCAGAATGATTAAATAAGCTTGATAATTCTGAAGTCATCACAAAATTTCCACAGAATAACTGCAAAGTGTAAGTCTGGATCGTTGGTTGACTATACACTATTCATGCATGTGACAGACCATAATATATTGCCTTTTCTCAAGGCGGGTGGGAGCAGTCACTTGCTTTGCAGAGGCACAAGAAAACTTAAGGGGGCGTGGAGCTTGTGTTGTTTGAAAACATATTCTGCATTCATCAGTACCAACAAAGGCAGCTGAAAATCACAGATATTGTTGCAGTTCTGTTTGTGCACCTCACACATTTTTTTTTAAAGTCATGATTAGCAAAGCTATTTAAATTTTAAACATTCAGATTCGATTTGTCCAGGTTTGAGCTTGATATTCAGCACTGGGATAAGGGTTAATAGTGACTCTCTCTTAGAAGGAACAGGTAACACATTTTCCCTTTACAGTAGTAACCCTACGTACGGAAAAGCCAAACAATCTCTCGGAATCACCTATATCTCAAAAAGAATGTTTGCATGACTCACAATCAAATACGTTTTTACAAAATAGATGTCTTACAAATTCTGTGATTTAAGCTGTTTACGTTTGTGGTCTGAACCCAATAGCTTCATGTCCTGTTGGAAGCCCAGTGCCTGTCTTTTGCCCTGTCCCCCATCTCTGATGCCAATTCATGACATTTCATTAAAGACAACAATTAAACTACAACTTAAATTAATTTAAGTCCTAAACTGAGACATTTATTTATTCCAGGCATTGGAAATTGTACCAATATAAATGAAGTTTAGAAATTTCATGTTAAAAATGACATGTAAAATTAGAAATTTAGGAACTATGCTCATTTAAGAAATGAATGTGGGCAGTGTTCCTGTTGTTGCCTAAATTATTTGCTTAAAGGCAGTAAATAGGAGACAAGATCCTAAACTACCAGATTTTGTATTATTGTTATATACTGTCAATTACATGCATTTAATGTCTTATCATAGAAATTATACAATTTTTTATACTCTCTTCAATTGCAGTTGAGTATTTTGGCATGAAATTCTAGACAGATAATATACTGGTTGAAAATGTTGGTTTTGCTACCATACAAACCAGGGTTTTGGAATCATATATTTATTAGTTATTCACTTTATAATCTTAGGTAAGTAAACATTTCTCTATTTTTCCACTTCCTCACTTGTAACAACATCAGGATATCAATACTTACAGAGTCGTTAAAGGATTAAATGAAATGATGAGAGTAGAGACCCTGGCTTATACTATGGACTCAATGAATAGCTGGTTATTTTTTAAATGATTTTTTGTATCCCCACAGAGTTTTTCTAGAGGAGAAAATTAAAGAAACAAACAACAACAAAGGATGGCTCGGTTGTATTAGAAAATGCACTGAACTAATAATATCAGAAGACGTGGGTCCCAGTTCTGCCGCCAACAAGAATTTATGTGTTCGTTCAATGACTCTCCACACATCAACTCAACTGGATATTTGTGGGGTTTTGTTTGACTTCCTCATTTGTAAAATGGAATCATGATATTGGATTGCCCAACTCAGTTAGTTGTGAGAATAAAGTGAAATAACGTGTGATGTTGTGTTTAGAGGAACAAATATCTACCATATGTAGACTTACGTTGAATGGACAAATGAGAATTGATATGAAACCAGTTATATGATTGGTGGTTTTAAATGATGAAATAGTGTATACAAATGGAAGAACATTCTGGAACATATAAAAATTTAAAGTATAATAATAAAATTATGGAGGCATCCAACATTACTATGGTAGTTCCTGAATGCCTTGTTTTTTTTTTTTTTTTTTTTTGAGACATGGTCTTACTTTGGTGCCCAGGCTAGAGTGAGTGCCGTGGCATCAGCCTAGCTCACAGCAACCTCAAACTCCTGGGCTCAAGCAATCCTTCTGTCTCAGCCTCCCAAGTAGCTGGGACTACAGGCATGTGCCACCTTGCCCGGCTCATTTTTTATACATATATTAGTTGGCCAATTAATTTCTTTCTATTTATAGTAGAGATGAGGTCTCGCTCTTGCTCAGGCTGGTTTCAAACTCCTGACCTGGAGCAATCTGCCCGCCTCGGCCTCCTAGAGAGCTAGGATTACAGGCGTGAGCCACCACACCCAGCCTGCCCTGTTTTTTTGACACTGTCTTGGCTTGTAGGGAGGGATAAGAGATAGCAGAATTTTGATTTTGCACTTATCACTATCTTGTGTATGTGTTTATAGACATGAGCAATATATTTTTAAAACTGTACAGACAAGATATCACACTCTGGGCATCTTTCTGTGACATCTGTAAAAAAACTACTTTATTGAGATATAATTCACATACCATAAAATTCACCCATTTAAAATATCCAATTCAATGGTTTTTGAGCATATTCACAAATTACGCAGCCATTGACACAATTTAATTTTAGAACCTTTTAACTGCCCCCAAAGGAAACCTCATGTTCATCAGCTATCATTTCCTATTCTTCTTCACAGCCCCAACCCTGTGTAATTACTAATCTGCTTTCTGTGTGATTTCCTCCTTACTCATCTTTATGCTTCTGAAATGATCCATGTTGAATGAGTAAGTTTCATTTCACTGTTCTTGTTGTTGTTGTTCTTGTTCTTGTTTGTTGTCTGCTTAATCTATCACCCACTGGAAGAGGCATATTAAAAATCTTCACTTATAATGGTTAATTTTTCAATTTTGAAGCTTAGTTATTAAAGGCATACACAATTTAAAATGGCTAGTGTGCTGGAAATTTGAAATATTTATTTTCATGTAATGTTCAATATCTCTTGAAGTGCTTTTTGCCTTACCGCCTTTCTTTGTTCTATATTAATAGAGCTTTATTAAGTTTTTTTTTTTTTTGAGTAGTGTTTGTGGATATATCTTTTTTTGTTATACCTTCAACTATGATTTAGGTGTGTCTCTTGTTAAGAGCATATTGGATAGTATTTAAAAATATATTCTTCTTAGAGAATTTAAGAGTAGGAATTTAGGCTGGGCATGGTGGCTCACACCTATAATCCTTGCACTTTGGGAAGTTGAGGTGGGAGGATCACCTGAGTTCCGGAGTTCGAGACCAGCCTGAGCAAGAGCAAGAACCCATCTCTACTAAGAATACAAAGAAAATTAGCTGGAAAACTAAAAAATATATATAAAACTAGCTGGGAATGGGGGTACATGCCTGTAGTCCCAGCTACTCAGGAGGCTGAGGCAGGAGGATGGCTTGAGCCAGGAATTTGAGGTTGCTGTGAGCTAGGCTAACACCACGGCACTCTACCCAGGGCAACAGAGACTCTGTTTCAAAAAATAAATAATAAAAAAAAGAGTAGGAATTTAATCAATTTGATCAGTTTACAGGTGTATACATATGATATGTTTATTTACATATGTTTATCTTCAGTTTTCTATCCTGCCCTATGTTGGTTTAAAGGGTTAATAGTTAACATAATAAAAAGGGTTTATTCTTTGGGTGGTTGATGTACTTGCCTTTGTTGAAAATATTTTTAAATCTCAGTAAAGCAGGTATCGAAAGGAGGGAGATCTAATGGTATTAGTTTAGTTCATTCATTTCCCAATCTAATCTCAAAATGGAAGTCTTGAGTATAAATGTTTCACAAACCAACCAACACAATTTCTAGCACTTTTCTTATAAACCCTGGAGCACTACAATGGAACAAATTTAAACTGTCTAGGCAAATATGTGCATTAATAATAATTAATTAATAATACACACAGTAATGTTTGACAATAAATGCTCTTTTAAGCTACTGTTTTCAGATTTCTGAGCAAAACCAAGTTTGTGTAGCAGAAACAAAAACTTCAGAAAACAAGCAGGGATATACACTCTTAAATAGATCCTAACTATTGGAATTTGAGTACAAATTGCATCACTAATGATCAATTATTATCAGGTAAGAAAGTATTCTAAAGTCAGACGGAGCCTGGAGCCATATTTTGTGGCTCTTGGAGCAAGGTTCTTAACATTTCTGGCTTCTTTTTCAGATCTGTAAAATGGGGCCTATAAATGACACAACTCATCAGTTTCACCTTTTTATTGTTTTGGAAAAATTTTACTCTTTTATTATTATTTTATTACTAAAATTTATTGAATAGTGACTCTGTACTAAGCATACTATTAGATGTTTACCTTGCATTATTGGATTTCATCTCACATAAATTTATGGGGAATGTCTCCATTATGATCCTCATTATTCACACGAAGAAGCAGAGGCAACGTTGAAGCCTTAGTCTGTCTAATTTCTTAAGGGCTATGCAATACAAAATCACAGTAAAACGTGTATCCTGATTTTCCTCCTACTCAATACGCTCATTAATTATATCTCTTCAAATAGCTTTTCTTCCTCCTGCTAAATGTAGGCACTTCCTAAAATCTATGCCTTCAGTCCTCTTTCTCCTTATCTTTTGAACTCACCTATATTTGTGTCTTTACCTTTCACCTTTATTGACTTTTGAATTTGTGTCTCTAGCCCTGAGAGTCCTCCTGTATTTCAGATTCCTTTTTCCAGCCAACTACTGAATATGCCCACTTTGATGTCTTCACACATCAAACTCACTATGTGAGAACCTAAACTCATCCCTTTTCCTAACAAAACTGTTCCTTCTGGCAATGATATTGCTATTTTCCCAGTTACTTGAGTATGATATCTAAGAGATGTCTTTTCCTTTTTTTTTTTTTTTTTTTGAGACAAGTTCTGGCTCTGTCACCCAGGCTGGAGTGCAGGGTGTCATCATAGCTGATAGCAACCTCAAATCCCTGGGTTCAAGCAATCCTCCTGCCTCAGCCTCCCAAGTAGCTGGGACTACACAATTGTGCCACCACACCTGGCTAATTTTTAATTTTTTTGTATACAGACAGGGTCTCACTCTGTTGCCCAGGCTGGTCTTGAACTCCTGGCTTCAAGGGATCCTCCCGCCCTAGCCTTCCAGAGTGCTAGGATAACAGGTATGAGCCACCGGACCCAGTTTACTTGTTCTTTTTTGAGATTAACTTGCAGCCAGTTGTGAGACCTCCTTTATAGCCACCACTGATTGGTCCGTCCCATTTTTCTGCCATTTTCTAGTGTTTCTGCATCCACCCTGGTGCATATCACCACCACCTGGGCTGTTCTCAGCAGCTCCTCACTGATCTCCTCCCTTCCATAGATGCTCTTGTTCTAATTCAGTCTACTGAACCTCCAGATATGTTTTTCCTAAGGCCTTCCATAGTCATTGAGGTAAAAATAAAACAAAAAAAAAGCAACCCATTTAAACTAGAGTGTCCTATTCCTTACCAGCTTTAGGTCAATATTTTTGGAGGGCTCTTCCAAACTGTCAACCTCGACTGTAACTTAGTACAAAGCCACCTCTCCAGATTTTTTCCTACGAACTCTTTTTAAAAGCAGCTTACTCTGCTGGCAAACTACTATTTCTATTTCTTAAACATATCTTGTTCTCTTTCAAATGTGTCACATAGTTTTCTAATTCTGCCACTCCCCTTTATTCCATCATCCAGAACCACCCAGATATAATGCTTGACATGATTATCGCCTTTCTAACATGAATTTATACTTGTTTTTATAGAATGTGGTACAGTCCGCCTAATTTGTTTTGTGTAGACACGTCTTAGCTTCTTTACTAATCTGTGATGGACAAAAGAAATAATATTTAATGAGGACTTCTATGGAGAAGGCACAGTGTCTTGTCAATACTGTATATAATGGCATGATTTGCATTTTACAGATAAGGATGCCAAGACAAGTCTAACAGCCATTCGTGTTTTAAATTGTATGTGGTAAATTAAATTAAATTAAATTCTGGTAAATTTTCATCTCAAGGCCTAGTTTCCACGTATTAAAGGAAAAATGATTCGTTAGGTCTTGCCACGACATACTTGTTTCTTATTTGACTTTTCACAGCAGAGACATTTGCAGTGGTGAGGGTGAACCGTGACAGAAAATTGACTTATTTGACTTTGTTCTAATTTCCCTCAGCACCACCAAGGAGTGACTTCTTGCCCTAACATATGACAGTTCTAAATCCAACGAGGAAGATATTTAGAGTTCTGTAAATATCACTTTGGCATTTTACATTTTGTAGGAAAGAGCTTTTACATTGCAGTTCATAGCATAGTTTGTGGTTTTTTTAAATGCCAACCAGAGAAGTAGAAAGGAGACCTTTTCTGTAGGAAAGTCCAAGTTTCAAGTTTGATGCTGAGAAATGTACGGAACTTTTAGGGGTTGCTGTGAAAAGTGAGGATGTTACTTGATGACAGAACATGAGACTCTGGCTCGTTTATTTATTGGCTCGCTGGGGAAGGGATGGGATGCTATAGAATAAGAGAGGAGGGGATGGTTCTGTACTTTATTTCCTTTATGCTCCAAACTTACATGATCACCTGGAACATTAGGCAGTAAGTAAGAATCAAATAGGTACCCCTGGGAAACAGCAATCCCTATATAGCTCGGTAAATTGTGAAGGATGTATGCACAAAGTTGCAGATATAAACATTTTAAAGGTGGATTGCATGCCAATTGGAAGATAAGAATAAGATGTTGCTATTCCAGAATACATTATTTTTTAAGGGAAAGGAGTGGCCATTTCAGCTCATTTCTAAAGGGTTAGAAATTGGCAGTAAAGGTCCGGGAAAAAGGTGAGATTTGCTGAGCAAGAAGAATTTTTTCTCCTTCCTAATTTTACATTTCTCTCTCTTCCTTTCTTTTTTTTTTTCCCCAGAGATAGGGTCTTGCTCTCATTGGGTTGGAGTGCAGTGGTGTGATCATAGCTGTAACTCTTGGGCTCAGGTAATCCTCTTGTCTCAGCCTCCCGAGTAGCTAGGATGACAGGTGTGTACCACTGCACCAGGATAATTTTTTAAATTATTATTATTATTCTTATTATTTGTAGAGACAGGATCTCATTATATTGCCCAGGCTGGTTTCAGACTCTTGGCCTCAAGCAATTCTCCCTCCTCAGCCTCCCAAAGCGCTGGGATTACAGATGTGAGCCACTGCACCATGTCTTTACTTTTTTTGAGATAGTCATGCTCTGTTGCCCAGGCTAAAATGCAGTAGCATCATTGTAGCTCACTGGAACCTCAAACTCCTGGGTTCAAGTGATCCTCCTGCCTCAGCCTCCTGAGTAGCTTGGACTACAAGCTTGCACCAACATGCTCAGCTAATTTTTCTATTTCTTTGTAGAGATGGTGTCTCACTATGTTGCCTGTGTTGCCCAAGCTGGTCTTGTATTCCTGGCCTCAAATAATACTCCCACCTCAGCCTCCCAAAGAGCTAGACTTACAGGCATGAGCCACCACCCCTGACTAGTCTTTACTTTAAAAAAAAAAACAAAAAACTTATAGAGCAAGAAAGAGTATACATGAGAAAAAATATGATCTGGTAATATTTCCATTAATATGTATATGTATTCTTTTAGTTAAAAGACTATTGGTTTTTTGATGATTTTAGATAAATATATAAATTTATATAGTGTGTATATGTATTGCCCATGTTATTATATTCACGGTCCCAGCAGAAATCAGATGATATGCTCCAATGAAATAATTAAGAGGAATTTAATTAAGGGACTACTTATAAAAATTGTGGGTAGGCAGCATTAACATTCTAGGCTGAAAAGGGGTGAGGGGAGGGAGTGGCACCTGAAGAAATTTGAAGCTCTAGGGAAGATGCCTTTGGTAGATAAATCCAGCCACAGTCACTCTGTGGTCTGATAAGAAAGTAGCCAGAGGAGTTGATACCTTAACCCCTACCTGTTCTAGCTCTGGTCTCCTGCCAATGCCTGCCATTGGCCAAACCCAAACAGAAGCCAGAAGATAAGGAAGTCTGGTTTATGCAGCTCACGAATATCAAACTCCTAGGGCACAGAGCAGAATGAATAATGTTGGAGAGTTGAGGTGAAGAGGTAAACTGAGGAAATCAATGCACCTATGTAGACATTGACGAGGAAGTGAAGGAAGATCCAATAGGAATTATATGTGGACATTCTGGGTACTTTCTCTGGAATTATTTAAGTCTGAGCATTCTTTTGTACATTATTCCTCATCTTTACTTCCTGGTTACTCAAAAGCATCTCTAACATCAGAGAAAAAAAGGAGTACTAACAGCTAGACTTTACATTGGATTTAGATTATTTAATAAACTATGGGTTTTGTAAAATTCTAATATATAATCTATACCTCTATTTTATTCCAAGTAGCCCTTGACCATATGGGTTAATTCTTTTAAACTGGTTGCCTGCCATTTATGACTGCTAGATTTAGCTGCCTTTTGTAATCTCAATCATTTACTAATTTTTCCATCAGATCAGTCTCTTTCATAATCTGGTAAGAGCATAGGTTCAAAAGCAATTCATGTAACCAAAAAATTTGTGCCCCCATAATATTCTGAAATTTAAAAATGGATTATAAAATATGATCCAATCATATGCTAGCTACAAGAAACTCACCTAACTGGTAAAAACACTTATAGACTGAATGTAAAGAAGTGGAAAAAGATATTCCCTACAAACAGAAATAAAAAGTGAGTAGGAGTAGCTACACTTATATTGATAAAACAGAGTTTAAATCAACTACAGTAAAGAAAGACAAGGCCATCATATAATGATAAAAGGATCAATTCAACAAGAAGATATAAGTATCCTAGATATATATGTACCCAACACTAGAGCACCCATATTTGTAAAACAAATATTATCAGAGCTAAGAAAAGAGATAGACCACAATACAATAATAGTGGGGGACTTTAACACCCTAGTGATAAAACTAGTCAGATCTTTGAGACAGAAAATCAACAAGGAAGCATTGAGCTTATATTGGACTTTAGAGCAAATGGTCCTAGCAGACATTTACAGAACATTCTACCCAATAATCACAGGATATATATTCTTCTCATCAGAACATGGAATATTCTCCAAGATAGACCAAATATTAGGCCACAAAGCAAGTCTCGATACATTTGAAAAAATTGAAATCATATCAAGTGTCGTTTTGGACCACAGTAGAATAAAACCAGAAACCAATTCCCAGAGGAACTCTCAAAACTATACACATATATGGAAATTAAAAACCATGTTCCTGAATGATCTTTAGGCCAAAGAGAGAATTTAGATGGAAATAAAAAAATATTTTGAAACAAATAAAAATGGAGACACACCATATCAAAATGACTGGGTAACAGCAAAAACAGTACTATGAGGGAAATTTATAGTGTTAAATGCCTGTGTGAAAAAAATAGAAAGACCACATATTAGAAACCTAATGTTGTACCTCATGAACTAGAAATTCAAGAACAACCAACCCAAAGCTAGTAGAAAAAAAGAATTAATAAGGATCAGAGCAGAACTAAATGAAATTGAAACAAAAAATTACAAAGGATCAATGAAATAAAAAGTTGGTTCTTTGAAAAGATAAATAAAATTGATAGGCCACTAGCTAGAATAAAAAGAGAGAGAGAGAGAGAGAAGAGAAGAGAGAGAATTCAAATAAATACAAGCAGAAACAAAAATGAAGACATTACAACTGATATCAATAAAATGTAAAAGATCATCGGAGACTAATATGAACAACTCTACAGTCACCAACTAGAAAACCTAGAGTAAATGGATAAATGGTGCTGAGGAAATTGGATTGTTGTATGCAGAAGAATGAAATAGGACTCCTATCTCCCACCGTATTCAAAAATTAACTAAAGATGAATAAAGACTTAAATGTAAGACCTGAAACTATAAAAATTTTAGAAGAAAACCTAGGAAAAACTCTTCTGGACATTGGCCTAGGCGAAGAATTCATGACTAAGACTTCAAAAGTAAATGAGACAAAAACAGAATAGACAAATGAGAGTTAATTAAACTAAAAAGCTTCTACACTGCAAAAGAAATCATCAACAGAGTGAGCAGACAACCTATAGAACAGTGAAAAATATTTGCAAAATATGTATCCAACAAAGGGCTAATATCTGGAATCTGCAAGGAACTCAAGAACTCAACAACAAGAACAATAACAAAACCATTAAAAAATGAGCAAAGGATATGTATAGATATTAAAAAAAGACATACAATTGGCTAAAAAACATAAGAAAAAAATGATCAACATCACTAATCATCAGAGAAATGAAAATTCAGACCATGAGATATCATCTTACACAAGCCAGAATAACTATTTTTAAGAGATAAAAAAAGCACATGTTGATGAGGATGTGAAGAAGAGGGAATGCTTACATGCTGTTGGTGAGAATGTAAATTAGCACAACCTATGTGAAAAACAATAAACAGATTTCTCAAAAAACTAAAAATAGAACTGCCATTCGATCCAGCAATCTCACTACTGAACTACTGCGTATCTTATGACAGGAAAAAAAATCAGTATATCAAAAAGATACTTGCACTTACGTGTTTATAGTATCACCATTCACAATAGCAAAGAAATGGAATCAACCTAAATGTCCATCAGTGGATAATTGAATAAACAAAATGTGGTGTGCTTATATACAATGGAATACTATTCAGACACAAAAAAGAAGAAATCCTGTCATTTGCAGCAACATGGATGGAACATTATCTTAAGCAAAACAACTTAGAAACGGAAAGTCAAATATTGCAAGTTCTCACTTTTAAATGGGAACTAAATAATGTGTACACATGGACACAGAGAATGGAATAATAGACATTGTAGACTCAGAAGTGTGGGAGGATAGGGAAGGAATAAGAGATGAAAAATTATTTAATGGGTAAAATGTACACTATTTGAGCGACGGCTACGGTAAAAGCCCAGACTTCATTGCCATGCAACATATCCACGTAACAGAACTGCACCTTTACCCTATAAATCCATAAAAAAAATTCTGTTGGTTAGGAGCCAGGGCCCAGCGTAGATGGGTCTTTTGGCTTAAGGTCTCTCACAAGTTGCAATCCTGGTGTAGGTGTGAGTGTGGCCTATTGAAAGGCTCAGATGCAGGAGGATTTTCTTCTGAGAGAACTCTCTCATGATTGTTGGTGGGAGTGAGCTCCCTGCCAGGGGAGGGCTGAGGCCTCTCTTAGTTTCTTGCCCTGTAGGCCTCCCCTTTGGGCATCTCACAACAAGGCAGCTGGCTTCCCTCTGAGTGACAGAGAGAGGGGGAAGAAAAAGCAAGAAGGAATTCACAGTCTTATTATAACCTACTCTTGGAAGTGTCAACCCATCACCTGTGCTGTACTCTGTTTATTATTGATAGAAGTGAGTTGTTTGGGTCATTCTTCCTCAAGATGAAGGGACTATCCAAGGGCATGAATTCCAGGAGGTAGAACACTGGGGGCCGTCTTGGAGGCAGCCTGCCACATGTGCCACTAATCATTTCCTCCCCATGTGTCATGGGCACTTGAAATTCAACGTACCCAAAATTAATTCCACCAACGTTGCTCTCAAACCTACTTCTCCTTTCTGTATTCTCTCTCTTCAATATGGGTCACATATTGAGATCTACATAGTTTCTGCTGTGTGTGTGCATGTGTATCTTTGGTTTGTCCATTTATTAAAGTTTCTTTGTAAAACTGTTTGTTGTACTGGTTGATGTCAGCTTATATTACTATTTTGGAGATCCTGGAGCCAGAGTGCAGTGGGAAGAACGACATAGACTGAGGAGGTAATTCCAGGAGACTTCAGGTTTAGTGAACTTTTGGCTGAAAGATCGATGATCTCTACTATTTTGTCTATCTAGTCTTTTATATGTTATTCTATTTTTCTATTTGTTTTTTTTTTTTTTTACCAGTGTATGGTATCATGATACCTGGCCTCTTTACTGGTGTCACCTCCACCTCCATGCTTTCCTGGCAGGTGGAAGCCTGTGGTCCTTGCGTTTGGTGACGCTGCATAGCACTTGTCCGAGCCACATACTGCTGTGACATTTCCATGGGGAGGGTGAGCCAAGAGGAATGTGTCCAGTTTGTACTGTGGCCTTTTTCAGCTCCAGCCCTCATATTTTAAAGATGGATCAAAATCTCCTCTACTCACTTCCTTGCATTCTCAACCAAAGTAGTCACAAGACATCTTTTTTCGCCCAATTTCATTATATATCACAGTTCTTTCTCAATAAATTTTTTTTTTTTTGTGGAATGTAGATAGTTCCTATTGATATTTTCATGTATGGCTTCTTATTTTTATATTGTTTTGGTAATTTCCTTTGGGGTCTGGAATAGGTTTGAGGTGAGGTGTATTAGAAGTCTGTGTTCAACTGGCTACTTTGCACTGACTTAGGAAAAAAAAACAACACTTCATTGCTTGCCTTGCCAACGAAATTTGATTCCATTATGGAGGCTTAATAACATCTTGAAAATTTCTCCTGTCAGAAACAATTATCTACCAGTTCCTCCTTGTCCAACCATTTATTTGTCCTTCCCGAAGAACTCTAGTAGATTAGCGAGAGCTAATGTTGCCTGGATCTCAATAGATTGCATTTCTGAAAATAGCATTATGCCTATAACTCCCCTGCCATGGAGGAAAGGTCAGTTTCACTGCATGCGCTCTATTGCTGTTTCTGGAAACTTTCTGAGAGTTGGGGCAGATCTTGGCTAGCCTCTGCTTCTCTGAAAGTTGCTATTTGTACTATCATGAGCATGCCCATTAATCTTGATTTACGTTATTTATATTTATGGTCTTCTCAAAATTTGGGTAGGAGATTCAGTTTTTGTGCTTTACTTATCTAGTTAACCAGCTAATGTAAAGCAACCAGTGTGTCTATCTGTTCTTTCTACTTCTTATTTGCCTGTTAAGATTATTTGGGATTGGTATTCTTTATAAATCTTTTTAATAAACACCAAAGCAAAGTTCACAGAGTCTTTGCTATTTCCTTGCCACCCTCCCTCCCCTCCCCCCCCCTTTTTAAGAGATGGTTTTGCTCTGTTGCCCAAGCTAGAGTGCAGTGGTGTCATCATAACTCGCTGTAACCTCCAACTCCTGGGCTCAAGCAATCCTCCTGCCTCAGCCTCCCAAGCAGCTAGGACTACAGGCATGCACCACCATGCTTTTCCTATTTTTTGTAGAGATGTGGTCTCGTTCTTGCTCAGGCTGGTCTCGAACTCCTGGGCTCAAGCGATCCTCCCCCCTCGACCCCCCAAAGTGCTAGGATTACAGGCGTGAGACACTGTGCCTGGCCCTTGTCATTCTTGAACATGGATTTGGAACCATAAAGATAAAATGGCACCACTGATTCCAGCTTTCAATTTATTTAAAGAAACCTTTTTGGTAAATTATATCCACATGATAAATAGTTCCTAGTTGTGCTTAAACATTCACTCTTACCTTGCTATGCTTTATCATTTGTAAAAATCTCTTTTGATGGTCAGAACCACCTTTTTTATTTTTACTCTAACAAATGCTTAGGGTTTTGGTATTCTCTTTTTGGGAATTGAGTAAACATCTAAAGGATGTCAGTTACAGCAGGATCTTCACTTTCTGCCAGCTATTTCAAACACTGATTTTGTCTTGATGCCTCTCGTATATGTCCAGAAGCATTTGTCTCTATTTCCTGCCTTGGCTTTTCTGCCACTTCCTAGACCTGTCAGTTGTCTGAGCCATTTAGTGGATTACTTTTCTAGTCCCATTTTTTTTCTAGCACATCATAAACTTGCAGCAGAGAACCTCTGTAAGGCTTGTGTCAATCTGAGTGTTTTTGCTGTTCTTTATCCATCCTTTACATCATTATTATATAAAAAGTATAGAAATCACTTTTGCCACCATTTTATATTTTAGTGCCACAGTCCTGTTGAGTTTTTATTTATACTCTCTCTTTTCTGTCAATGATTCCTTCTATTTATTGTAGGAACATTTTCATGGTTTAGGTCACACTTTTAAGTGTGTTCTCAGCACTTCCAGGCAATAGTCAGTATAATTCCCAGTCAATTCACTCTTACCATCTCCAAATGGACTCAGCCGATGGATTTGCTTTTATTTCACTGAAAATATTCAAGCAGTAAAAAGAAAATGTATCTCCCTGCCACCAAATTTATCAAATGCACACACATTTATATACTTTATCATCTCTCCTGCTACCTACATCTCATACTTTTGCTCTTATGGAAGACACTATACTTATGTAATTGGTGCCACTCATTTTTTTCTACTCAAGAAATTTTTCTCCTGTAAATATATCGCCTCTTCTTGGCATTATCAGTTTTTCCTATTAAGGAATTATACTCATTAGCACACAAACATAATGTAATATTTTCCATCTACAACAGGCAATATACACAAAATGAATGAGGGATGATTACTCTCATTTTTCAATCATTCAAACTTTACTTCAGACTTATTAAATTACACATGTAACCACCAAATATACATTATCAATCTCACTTAATGTAATTTCTTGGCATCAACTTTTTCCTATGCACTATGTACACAAATTCTAAATGAAGGCCCTATTCTAAGGTAGAAATAAGATTGACCCCGAACACTCTTTTATTAATTCTTAGATTATCATTAAAATGAAAACATTTTTTAAATTCAGAGAATTCCTAGATTCCTGATGGTAAGAATTAGAGTTTAAGAAATTTTTTTATTTATGAAAAGGTACAGAATTAACTTTGAAGCTCAAGTCAACAATAAAACTACATTTAGTTTTCTTTAATCTTTTGAGTGCATCTTGCTCATAAAGAAAGAAAACCGCTCACCGACTTGAGTATTCTGATCTGGGCCAAAGGTTCTTGCATATTTTTATTATCTATGTTAACTAACAAAATTATCCTTTTGTATATCTTTTGGTGGTGGTAATTGTTACTAATAAATATAATCACTCAAATAGAATCAGACTTCATGATCACTCAACTAAGTGAAGTGGTAATTATTGTGTGATGGATAAAACAAGAAAACAATGTAGAAGAGTCAAGAGACTGAGTCCAGACTGTATGTTCTTTGGAAAATTTGTTTTCCTCTTCTACAGGTTGACAGTGTTGGATTAGATTGAACCATATGGTCTCATTTGCTCTGAAACTTGGGGAATACTTTTTTGGCCAATAATAATGAGAAGTAACATTTTTTTTGAGTTCTTCCTAGTTACAGTTCAAGGTAATACTACAGGTGCTTAACATGGATTACATAATTTAATCCTCATAACAGCCCTTTGAATTTTAGTACAATTAATATCACAAGTAAAGACAACGAAGCTTAGAAAGGGTAATTAAACTGCTCAAAGCCTCTCAGCTGGTGAGTGGTGGAGCTGAGATTTAAATTCAAGCCACCTGCCATAACAGCTATGGCTCTCTTAACTGTCTCAAAGACTACCTCTCTCTAAGCATGGAGAGATTTGAAAAGAGTGAACTATCACAGAGGTAAAATGAATTTTTTTTTTTTAATGAAGACTCCCTGGTGGAATTAAACATTGAGATTTTATAAACTTGATCATTCCCTTCCTCCCAGGGGAAGCCCAGCCCCTCGGAGCCAAGCATTGCTGCAAGAGAATGATGACATAGAACACAGGGGAACAGGAGCCAAGTTTTTGGCTTTTGAATATCTAAATTGACTTTTTAGACTCATGAGGGAGGTAATTAGTTTTCCGAGCCAAGATGTGTGATGTGTTAGATCCAGGATTTTTGAATTTCAAATAGTTAAGCTTGTAGGAGTATTGGAATGAAGTCCATGTTCTTAGCAATGTGTTGAAAAGGGCAGGCGTGGAGAACAGGTCTACTTCTCACACAGAGACTGGTTAGAGTAACCTGGACCGGGAAGAACAGTGACAGAGGGAGCAAGTGGGTCAGAGCTGGTCTATGAGCAATTCTCCTGGGTCTGGAAACCTTGGAGGAGAGGACAAAGGCTAGAAGCCCCAGATAACTCTTTTAGGGAATTGGAGCATAGCGCAGATGTGGGTGGATTTTTTTTTTTTGGCTGGGACTCTGGGGTTGGCAGCGTCTCAGAAGATTTCCCTAGAGTGGGGAGATCTATGAAATGGATGTCTGGGCTGTACGTGCCTCCAGGGAAGAATCCGGATGGCTGAGGCAATCCCAGCAAATTTTCTGAGCCTGTGTCAACATGGGAGATGGCACATTTTTTCTGTGCTGCCACAGAGCGCGTGGAAGTTGGCTAACAGGGACTGTAATCCTGGAATAGACTCGAGTTAGAGATGAGGAGGATGCAGAGGGAAAGGACACATTAACCAGAGGGACCAGAAAATGTGAGCGTGATGACTAGATGTTAAAAGAAATAAAGGAGCACTGGTTGATATGGAGCATGTTCTAAGACAACAAGTAACACACCCCCAGTACTTTCTTACCCTGTAAGGACCCTAGGAAATTAAATTAACCCCTTTAGAGAAAAAAGAAAGCAGTGTGGGACGCTGAAGTGACTGAAACAATCTTAAATTGACCGAGAGCATTTTGGTAATTGAGTTAAACCTATTATGTTTGAGAAACTAACCACTAGGAAAATTGGAGTTGACTAAAGTTTTTGTTGTTGTTGTTGCTGTTTTTGTTTTGTTTTGTCAGCAGGTAGAATAAGAGCTTGGAAGAGAGACCAAATTCAGTCTGGGAAATATAAGGCAGTTAAATATTTCCCGCATACTGAAGTAAGTAGGCTAACAACATCATACTAAGGAAGGAAGACTATAGAGGAATTAGGAAAAACTCAGAGGATATGGGATCTGAATTGAGCCTTGAAAAGTGAGCAGCATTTTTGGGTGCAACATATGGGAGGGAGACAAGGCGTAGAAGCTATCTACTAGCTGAAGACCATTATCAACGATGAAGGCACACAGTTGTGAAAATTAGTGGTGGTTCAGGAACCAGTGTGACCAGGATGTAGTGCATTTGGAGGGCGTGGTAGGATATGTAACTGGAAGAGTGGATTAATGCTTAATCAGATGTTTCCATATCTGTAGATGATGAGAGGTGTTGAAGACTTTTGAACAGGGAATGGATATAAATTGTTTGCAATTTTGTAGGTTACTCTTTTAAGCCTTATGCCTGTTTATCCAAAATCCTACTTGACCTTCCCACTTGGATGTCTCTCAAACAGGTAAAACTCAATTGGTTTAAGGATAAATTCTTGATTTCTTTCCAAATCTTCTTCTTTTCCAGCCTTCTGTATTTCCAGGAAATGGTACCTCCTTCCTCCCAGGTGCTCATACCATAATGCCCTTGTTTTGACTACCCTCTATATTTAATCTCTTTCTTATATTTTGTCAATCCTCCTAGGAAAATAGATTTCAAATATGCACACTTTTGTCCATCTCCCCTGGGGTCACTTCTAGTCTAAGTCATGGACGTTTTACCTGGATCCTTGCCAATGACGCCCATCCATTCTTCTCACCTTCCATGCCTGCCCTTCCGATTCACTTTTCCCATTACAGCAAGAATAATATTTCAAAAACAAAAGTAAGTGCATGCTCTGCTTATAGTTCTTCAATCCATCCTCAATGTCTTTAGAGCAAAACTCAAATCAGCGTGACCAGGAGTCTCTATTCCACATGTGCCTGGCATGCCTTTCTAGGGGCTTCTGTTGCCTCTCCTTACTTTGCCCTTTGACCTCCAATCACACTGACTTTCTGTGGCCTTTATTCCAGTTCC
>VSMD01098149.1:0-134631 GCA_008750895.1 Mirza zaza
TTAGTCTCAATAGAGTGCACATCTATCTTGCCCCTTTTTTAGGGTACAGCTTCAGGCTTCTGTGTGAGTCTATAAAACTTCTGTGTAAGTTTTTTGGGTTTGCTGCCTTCTCACTGTCTGAATCTATGGAAATGTGTCAAGCAAACCTAGCAGCTACTACCATGGTGAAATTTATAGGCTGCTTGGTCACCTGACACACTTAATAGTCCTAAGAGCCATCAAAAATTATCTGAGAGAAATTATCTTTGGAGACACAACTAAGACTAATTTTCAACTAATATCTGTAAAATATGTTTTATACAGTGAGCTTATTAACATTCTAAATCTCATTTAACATGAATAACTAACATCTATTGGACACATGTGCCAAACACTGTGCTAAGTGTTTTACATGCACAGTATATTCCAATCCACACTCAACTCCTTTATTAGTCCAGATTTACATAGGAAGAAATGGGGTTTGGAGAAGTTAAGTAACTTTCCCACAGTTTAATACAAAGCAAGAAGGAGCCAGAGCAAATTGAGCAGACACAATCCAACTCCAGTGCTCTCATTTTCAACTACAAGGCTATTCTGCCCCTCTGGTATTTAAACATTTTGATAGGAATCTTTAAACATTGCATTTTAAAATGTATCTAGTCACTTAAGCACATCACATTTATTTAAGACAGACATAGAGCTTTCCTTACGAAAACGGGGGGGAACATGGCAAAGAGTGATCCTCAGTAACAGATGTCCTGTCTGACTAAGATTCGACATCAAATATTGACCTATGTTGCCATATATATACTCTGTAGATAGTATAGTATTTGCTGTTGCTGTTACTTTCAACTTTTCAAGAGCAAAATTCTAAAGAAAGCTTTCCTTTCTATATCCTCTGTATGGAAGGGCCATGTTACAAATAGCTCCATTTCTGATCTCTAGCCTCCTTTTATTGTTCCGAATTTGACTAGACTTAAGTCATATAGTCATCTTCTTCAGAAATGATCTTATATTCCCCATCAACATAGAGTTCCATGAAAATCAAGCAAAAAGAAAATATAAGTGAAAAGAAAGCATTTTTAAAATTAATTTAATTTCTTATTTTATTAAGGTTTACAGGAACTTTGATTTAATTAATGCTCAGTGTACAGACAAAGTATATTTTTACCTTTTTTTTAGTAAAATACTCTTTTAAAGTAAAATACTCTTAACTAAGTATAAAATAAGATTTTAGAATTTTTGTTCATCAGTCAAGCAGAATAAAACATTTGGCCCCCAAAAATGTCTTAGCAGAATTTACTGATAAAGAGATTTCATAAATAGTAAGATGAAGACTTACCAATGACAAGAAGTCTAGAAACTAATATAGAAGATATATTTTAGTTAGAACAGTATATGATGCATATAAAACAGATAAGGTAATTTTTCAAATTCTTGAACATTAAAAAATAAAGAAAATAGCAATGAAGAATTGTGAATCGGATGTACATGAAAATATATTGTTATGACTTTCATAATTCTTCATCAATGTCATTTTTATAAATACTCATATCTGAAAATTCAGAAAGGGACAGACACAAGATGATATTTTGTTATTGTCCACCTCTGCTTTATAGTTAATGCATAATGTCATACTAATTTAAATGAATATAACAAATATCTTAGTGCTTTGAAAATTGCCAGAATTAGTTTTACATATTTTTATTCATTTGTTTCAATTTATGAACTGCAACCCATGCCCTCTGAGTACATGTGCATGATAAAATTATCAGAAAACAAATTATAAATAGTAATCAGTGACCTCTTTCTTAGCCACTGAACTTTACCAATGGCCTGACCCAAGATCCCAGACTTGAAGGCCAATCAACTTGTCAGTTCATAAGGCAAAGAAATTTTTAAATACAATCCCCTACATGAGCGACTGCCAATCTCTAGTTTGATGAATCTGAGTGAGAGTCATTGGATGCTATCTGTAGTAGAGTGAGATTCACTGGATGCTGTCTGTAGTAGCCATATAGCAAATTTTAATTGTGACATATAAAGGCAAAATTTACTATGTGATCTTATAGAAACTAGTTCATGCATTTAATTCATTTTTTCTAAATTGATTTATACCAATAAATATAATTGAATATTTTAGAATTTCTATACTAAAAATAAGTTCATTTCAAGAAATATAGTTTCATTTTAATAAGGTCTTCATGTTGACAAAATTAACCTAACAGCAACTGGCCTAAAACCTATAATGAATTCTGAATTTTTCAGCTTTTACATGTTTCACATTACAATATAGTGACTGGAATTCAGAGAAAACAAAAAGCAGTTACTTGAAATTTTGAAATGAAAGGAAATACTTGCTTTAACCTGTAATGTTTGATAATTGCAGCTATTTTTTTTTCTTTCTCTTTTCCTCCATGTGGTTAAGATCTTTATAACACTTTAGTGTCATTTAAAAAGTGTGAAGCACTTGTTCATCTAAGGCCTCACTCTCAACAGATATTAAGGGAAAAGAACATATGAGACAGGGGAAGGGGCTGGTGAGAAGGAAGGACAGGAAAAGAGACAGTTGGAAAAATTGTCAAGTCCTTCCTGAAAATAAGTACCAAGCAGAATCTCCTGAATTCAATGAAAACAAACTAAGAAATAGAAAAAATTAGGCAAAAACTCAAGGTATAAGAAGAGTACTGTAAGTATATGGAATATATACTACTTACAAGAAGAATATTTTGGACTAGGCAATGACAGATAATTTATCTTAAGGCAAACATGAAAAATAGACAATGCAGAAAGACCTAGCCACAGTGTATTTAGTAATATAGTACTGAAATGTTCAGAAAAACTTGGCTTTGAAGTGACATCAAAGACAGAAAAAAAATGTTGGCATTCAGTTCCAACTTCTGTTAGAAATTAAGATATTTTATTAATATTTTAGTGCACTTAACTAATCTGGAAGTGCCACATAACATTTTCTTTCCACCTGGTTTCATTACCCACTCCATTCAAGTCAGATTAATTGGTACCAATGCCTCTAGTCAAGAGACTGTTTCATATGGAGTATCATCTGCATGGAAGTTTGACAGTTTATTTAATTTTTATTTATATAATATATGTTTTCTTTACTCAAAATAAAAGCTTTTTCCTATAGTTTGTTGTTTAAAAATCTGAACATGGATAATATAGAATTAAAATGAGGCACTTTCAAACATTTTGGTCACATCGTTTATTAATAAGAGCATAATGCATCACAAATTAATAAATTACCAACCAAACCAATTTATCTTACTATAACTGCTTAAAAGAAGCAAAAAAGATATATGGTTGTTATTGCAAAAACAGAAAATCAAAAAATAGAAAAAAGGCCTGTTTGAAAAATTCATTATATTTCAAAGATGAGGAAGCTAAGATTTTTCTCATACTATACCTCATCAATCTGATTTGAGTTACAGACATCACTGGATGGCAATGGCCTTAATGGTAAAATCTAATTGTTGACATTAAAATGAAAGGGAAAAAAAGAAGTGATGAGGAAAGCAAAGTGTCGCACTCTTGCTCCAGTATATACTTTTCTTCTCTGAATTCAGGCATAATTACCATAGAAGCATAACAACTCTTAAGAATCATCATTCAGGCCAGGCAGTGGCTCAAGCCTGTAATCCTAGCACTCTGAGAGGCCAAGATAAGAGGATCTTTTGAGCTCAATAGCTGGAGACCAGCCTGAGACCTGAGCAAGAGCAAGACACCGGCTATGCAAAAAATTTAAAAATTATCCAGGTGTGGTGGTACATGCCTGTAGTCCCAGCTACTCATGAGGCTGAGGCAGGAGGAGCATTTGAGCCCAGTAGTTACTTGAGCTAGGCTGACACCATGGCACTCTAGCCTGGGCAACAGAGTGAAACTCTGCCTCAAAAACAAACAAACAGACAAACAACAACAACAAAAAAGTCATTCAGCCCCAGGTGCCATTAGAAAGTTTATGAATTTAAATTTTGGCAAATGGGAAAATTTGGAACCTTAGGATATTATACCCAGGTAATGAGCTTAATCCTTATGAAATGAATATTTAGCAAGAAGGACATGGACCTATCTATTCAGAGGAAATGATTCCAAATATATTTACTTCTTATTGAGGGACCAGTTTCAGAACTGACCAGAGGGTTATTTCCTGAAAATTATACCTACTAATATCATTCAAAGATATTTCTATTCAATTAAACCACACAGACAAGGATTTTCCTGAAATCTTAAATCTTTATTATAAAATAATAGTAATTATAACAGCAATATTGAATCTACATGTAACAACACTGCAATACCAATAAGTCCATAAATTTAGGGTTTTTTAAAAAAATTCCTGATATAAAGTACTGCTGCTTATTTAATCCAGGCTCCTCTCACTTCGAACATGTCTGGGGACATAAAAGCAACATAATAATTAGACACTAATCCAAGAAATGCTTTGTTATCCAGTAAAATGAAGGTAGGATACAATCTCTAAGAGAATTGAAACCAAAGTATCACATATAAGGGAACACAAGAGTAAAAATCTCTCACTTGGAGCAAAAATCTATACTCTTATATGCCTACAATGACCTTTATTACTTTTAAAGGGAAAAATATAAAAGTTTTTTATTGTCAAGACTCAAGCTGAAAATATATATACACAGAGTTAGATGATTATTGCTGATTATATTCAACCATTACTGATTTGCATCACTTAGCTAAGAACCAGCAATGAACTGAGCACTGTCTAGAGTTTTATTTTAGTACATAAAACAGTTTTGCATTAGTCAGAATGCGGTCAAAACTTCAAACAAATAGGATAAAAATAAAAAGATATCACCAAAATGTTAATTACTCCTTTAAAAATTGTGTCAGTTATCTATTGCTTTGTAACAGAACATCTCAAAACTTAGAGGCCTAAAACAAAAATAACTTATTATTTGTCACAAATATGTGGGTTGGCTGGATAGTTACTTTTCAGGATTTACTGTCACTGAAGGGACAGCTGAGATGGAATGTTCAAGATAACTTCCCTAACTAATTTGGAAGTTGATTCTGGCTCAGTTTTCTTTATGTGGTCTCTGATTCTCCTCCAGGCTAGAATGGCTTTTTGCATGACAGGCATAAGGCAGCATTTCAAAGGAGTCAAAGTAGAAGCTTTGAGAAGAGTCAAAGAGTCAAAGGAGAAGACCTTTTGAGAACTAGGCTGGGTAAGGCACACAACATGATCCCCACAAAATTCTAGTTGTCAAAGGCTAGACAAGAGTCAAGTGAATACCAAACAGACCACAACTTTGGATGGGAAGTAGCAAAATATAATGACTGTTTTTCCATCTACCACATAAGTGAACAAATTCTTTTGATGGGTACTTAAGGGATAATAAAGCCTTGATTGATTAAGAAAAGAATTGCATGGTCTAGGGAGACAGCTTTTTTGGCCTGCTTCCTCTGTGATTATTGCATTTTTAAATCATACTTTTTAAAATAATTCTCAATATAATATATCTTTGAAAATTCCTCCACAAAATAAACATAGAAAATAGTAAATCACTTAAAAAGATAAGAAGCACAAAATAAAGAAATATGTAGGAAAATGACTATCTACAAATAAAAACAATCTTTATATATTGCTTGGTAGTTTTTAGAAGGTAGTTTCAAGTATAAAACTATTTGATCTGATTCTTACAGAAACCCTGTAAGAGTATCATTATCCCTATTTTATAGATTGATTTCAAATTTTAACAATATTTATATATGTATACATTGTGTAATGATTACTACAATTAAATTAATTAACATGTCTATCACTACATACATCTATCACCACAATATGGTGTTTCTATTTTTATTTTTTCTGAAAATTTCTTACAGTTTTCCATAAGAACTATACTAATTTCCATTGCCACCCATAGTGGGAGAAAAGGAAATCCTTTTCTCTACATACTCGCTAACTAACACTTATTATCCTTTGGTTTATTTGATAATAGCTATTCTTGATAGGGAAAAACCCCCACCCTGGGGCCCCATGGCTGAACTCACTACTGATTAGATGTCCAGCTTGTTGCTGATTGGTTATTAAAGCTTGTTGCTGATTGGACACTTTTTGAATTCCATCAAGGGTATAAAACTGGAGGAGAACAAGAAAGTGGTGCTCAGAGCCCCTCTGAGCCTGCCAGCAGAATAAAAGCTGATTCTCTGACTCTCCATGTGCCTGGGTTCAGTCGTTGTTCATTCTAACAAGTATGAGGTGATATCTCATTGTCATTTTAATTTGCATCTTCCAAATTATTAGTGATGTTGAACATTTTTCCAGTTGTCTGTTAGCCAGATATATGTGTTCTTTTGAAAAATGTCTATTCATGTCCTTTGCTCATTTCTTAATCAGATGATTTGTTTCATTTTTATAGAATTGATTAAGTTCCTTATATATTTGGATATTCTTCTCTTATCAAATGTTTGATTTAAAAATTGTTTCCCCCCATTCCATAGACATTTTATTTACTCTGTAAATTGTTTTCTTTGTTGTGAAGAAGATTTTTACTTTGATGTAATCCCATTTGTCTATTTTTATTTTTGTCACCTACACTTTTGGAGGTCAAACCTAAAAATCATTACTCAGACTACTGTTATCCTAAGCATTTCTTTTTTTTTTCTTTTGTAGCCATTGTGATTGGAATATTCCCTTGATTTCCTTCTTAAAAAGCTTATTAATGTAGAGAAACAGTACCAATTTTTGCATGTTGATTTTCTATCTACAATCTGACTAAATTTGCTTTAGCAGTTTTTTGGTGGACTCTTCTGGGTTTTCTATACCACAGAAAACAGTAACAATTTCAATTATTTTTTTTTCTATTTGGATTCTTTTTATTTTTTTTTCTCTCTTGCCTATTGTTCTGGCAAAAACTTCCAGTACTATACTGAATAGAAGTGGTGAGCATGCACCTCCATGTTTTGCTCTGTATCTTAGGAAAGTGTTCTAGTTTTTCACCATTAAATATAATGTTGGCTGAGGGCTTATTATATATGGCCTTTATTGTGTTGAAGAGCATTCATTCTATACTTAATTTGTTGAGTGTTTTTATCATGAAATGACATTGAATTTTATCAAATGCTTTCCTTGCATCTAAGGAGATGCTTATATGCTTTTTGTGCTTGATTCTGATACGGTGGTCTATCACATTTATTGATTAACAAATGTTGAAACATCTTTGCATCCCAGGTATAAATCCCACATGCTAATGGTGAATGATCTTTTTAATTTGTTGTTGAATTCAGTTTGCTAGTATTTTGTTGAAGATTTTTGCATCTGTGTTCATCAAGGATATTGGCCTGTAGTTTTCTTTTCTTGAGATGTACTTGTCTGGTTTTGGTATCAGGATAAAGCTGGCCTCCTAAAAAGAATTTAGAAATATTCCCTTCTTTTCAATTTTTTGTAAAAATTTTATGGAGAATATATATTAGTTCCTCTTTAAATGTCTGGCAGAATTCAGCAGTGAAGCCATGAAGTCCTGGGCTTTTCTCTGATGGGAAACATTTTATTACTGATTCGATATCTTCATTCATTATTGATTTGTACATATTTTCTATTTTTTGTGGTCTGTTCTTGGTAGGTTGAATGTGTCTAGAAATGTATTCATTTCTTCTAGGTTATCCAATTTTTTGACATATAATTGTTAATAATAGGCTCATGATTCCTTGTATTTCTGTGGTGTCAGTTGAAATGTCTCTACTTTCATTTCTGATTTTATTTGAGTCTTTTCTTTTTTTATTGATCAGTTTAACTAAAGGTTTATTATTTTGTCTTTTCAAAAACCACCTCTTAGCTTTTTTGAAATTTATATTATCTTTCTAGTCTTGATTTTATTTCTTCTCTGATCTTTATTATTTCTTTCCTTCCAGCAAAATTGGACTTAGTCTGTTCTATTTTATTTCCCTAATGTGTAACATTAAGTTTTTATTTGCAATATTTTTCCTTTTTTGATGTAGGCATTTATTGCTATAGAATTGTTTTTATAGAATTGCTTTTGCTGATCCCATAGTTTTGGTATGTTTTATTCCCTTTATTTTTTGGTCTCAAAATATTTTTAAATTTCCTTTATAATTTCTTCATTGACCTACTGGTTGCTCTGGAGCATGCTGTTTAATTCCAATGTATTTATGAATTTCCTGAAATTCTTCCTGTTACTGATTTCTAGTTTGATACTATTGTGGTCAGAAAAGATACTTCATATGATTTCAATCTTTTTACATTTGTTAATATTTATCTTGCTGTCTAATATATGATCTACCCCAGATAGTGTCCCAGGTGCATTTGAGAAGAATGTGCATACTATTGTTATTAAATGGAATGTTCTATATACATCTGTTAGGTCTATTTGGTCTAAAATATTGTTAAAGTTCAATATTTCCTTATTAATTTTCTCCCCGGATCATCTGTCCAATATTGAAAGTGGTATATTGAAATTCCCCATCTATATCTCCCTTCAGATACTTTAACATTTGCTTTATATTTAGATTCACTATTGGTTCCATACATATTTATAATGACTTCATCCTTTTCATAAATTGACCTCTTAATCATCATATAATGTCTTTGTCTCTTTTTACAGTGTTTGGCTTAAACTCTATTTTGTCTGATAGAAGTATTGTTACTCTGATTTTTTTGTTTGTTTCCATTTGCATGGAATATGTTTTTCTCTCTTTTCACTTTCAGTCTATGTGTGTCCTTAAAAGTGAAATGAATCTCTTGTAGGGTACATGTTGTTGAGTCTTAATTATTTTATCCATTCATTTACTCTATGCCATTTGATTGAAGAGTTTAATCCATTTACATTCAAGGTAACTAGGTAAGTATCCTTTGGTAGGTAAGAACTTACTACTGCCATTAATTGTTAACAATTAATTAATTGTTAATTATTTGCTAGTTGTTTTATAAAAACTTTGTGTATTTTTTCCTCTCTTGCTCTCTTCCCTGTGGGTTAATGCTTTTCTTTAGTGGTATGTTTTGATTACTTTTTATTTTTATTTTTGGATTTTCCTATGAATTTCAGTTTTTTGGATACCATTAGGCTTACATAGAACAACTTACACTTATAGCAGTCAATTTTAAGGTGGTAACATCTTAACTTTGATTACACACAACTGTATACTTTTCCTCCTCCTCATTTTATGTTTTTGATGTCTGAATTTAAAATACTGTGTAAATGTATCCCTTGAAAACTTATTTTAGTTATAATAGTTATTTATAATTTTTCCTTTAATTCTCATACTGAAGATAAATTTACCTTACACATGATTATTATAGTCCTAGAGTATTCTGAATATGGCTCTGTATTACATATATCATTACATTTTCTCATTTTATACTATTATGTTATTAATTAGCAGCCATTTGTCTCAGTTTACAAACTCTCCTTAATAATTTGGGTAAGGCAGGACTAGTAGTGATGAACTTTCTTAGCTATTGTTTGTCAGGGAAAGTTTTTATTATTCCTTCGTTTCTGAAATATAGCTTTGCTGTATAATTATTCTTGGTTGGCAGAATTTTTTTTTCCTTCAGTGTGTTGAATATATCATCCCACTTTCTCCTGGTCTGTGGGATTTCTGCTGAAAAGTTTACTCTGATAGTTACAATGGGACTCCTTTATATGTGATGTGTTTCTTATCTCTTGTGGATCTCAGAATTTTTTCTTAAATTTTTTGATAGTTTGAGTATAATATGTCTTGGTGAACTACTTTTTGAATTGAATTTAATTGGTAACTTCGGTGCATCTTGTATCTGGATGTTGGCTTCTTTTCTCAGATTAGGAACGTTTTTGTCCATTATTTATTTAAATATGCTTTGGGGAACATTTTATCTTTCTTTACCTTCTGGAATGCCTATTGTGCATAGTTTAGGTCTCTTAATGGTGCCCTATTATTCCCCTAGACTTTCTTCATTCTCTTTGTCTTTTTCTTATTGCTCCTCTAATTGGGTAATTTCAAATATCCTTTGAGTTCACTATTTCTTTCTTCGGCTTGATAAAACTGACTAAAAGATCAGCTTTCTATAGTATTTTTGGTTCAGTCATTGTATTTTTCATCTCTAGGATTTCTATTTGGTTATTTTTCATTGTTTTCATTTCTTTTTCAAACTTCTCATGTTGTTCATATATTGTTTTCAAATATCATTTAAGTTTTTATTTGTGTATTCTTGAAGTTCACTGACCTTTTCAAAGAGAATTATTCTAAATTCTTTTTGTGTGATTTTGCAGAAATCTTTTTTTTAGTGGCCATTTTTGGAGCTTAATATGTTTCTTTTGGACATATTATGACTTCCTGAATCATTTTTATTCTTCTTTCCTTGAATTGGTTTTTATACCTTTACTGAAACAGCCACATTTTCTGGCTTTTGCTGGAGTTCTGTGGCAGGGATATAACTTCACTAGTTAGTCTAGCCTATAATTATGGATAGGCCAGCTGACTATGACTTTGGGCAGGCAGAGCTTGATTTCAGGTTTGCTATATGGCTGAGTTGCTGCATTCACTCTGAATTCAGGTGGGACATCTATCTAGGCTCTTGTGAGGCAAGAGGGAGTAAGAAAAATAGCTACACTCTGATATTTGGCAAGATCATTGGCTGAGCTGTGCTATCAGGCTAAGCTGTTGCATGATCACTCCAATTACCTTTGGTACTGCTGGACCACATGGTGTATTCCCTGGCCAGAAAGTGCTACCATTTGAGTTCAGCAGTTTGACAGGCTTGCAAGAGGAGCCTCAAGGTTAAGTGGATTAGCATGGATGGACCAACTGCTAAAGTTAGTGGAAACATACAGTGAGATTTGCCTCCTCCCTGGATGGGTTCTGAGCATAGGCTTTAAGGCTATGGGGAGTGCTGATTAAAAACTCCAAGGCATGACAGATCTAGTACTTGCTTGTTGTGGAAATTTGCTTTGGGAATCTTTTTCCTCCCTGGGTGGGGCCCTGGCATAGGGTCTGAATCTGGGTGTGAAAGCTGGCCGTCCAAAGATTCAAGAGAGTTAGCACTTTTCACCTCTTCTGAGAGTGACTAGCTCAGCTTTGCAGGTGAACTATGCTATTAGATGGTACCTCTGATTGATTACTAGTGCTGACAGGTACACTGAGCTTTCACCAAAATCTGCACACTGGTCTTTGTAGGTTCTGGATCCTTACTTTTATTCTACCTTGCCCCAGGTGGTCTAGCCATGCAGTTTCCCTTACATTCCCATTCCCCATAAGTGAGAAAGGTGTGGGCTTCCTGGGAAGTATCTTGGAAGGCTGGGGATCTCCATTTCAGTTCTTTTTCTACTCTAGAAACTATGGACACTGAGGAATTTGCTCTGTGTGATATTGTGCCTACTTGGGGCAGGGGGAGGGGGAGGGGTGATATAGTCAAAGTGAGATTGTTTCTCCTGCCCTACCATTTTTATTCAGATCTGTAGAATACACAGGTAGTCAAACTTATTCCCTCACCTTGGAGTTTTCACCAAGGTGTCTTTGTCTGTGGATAGTTGCTAGTTGATCTTTCTCTCGTGGAGAGTGAGGCCTGGGACCTACTATTTGACTAATTGGCTGATGTTACTCTCCTACCTCTCTGAATTATAAAAATTATCAAATTTTAAATTGCTGAAAAGCACCTATATTGTTCATTTTAAAAAATGATACATTAAACACAATGACTCATAAAGAAGTAGATACATATTAACACATGAAATTTTATTTATAATATTAAATATGATAATAGAATCTCTCTATATAATAAACTTGCTAGTAAAAATGTAAAGAAAATATTATACTTTGACTTGACTTCAGCAAATTAGAAAATTAAAAATACTATTTTGACACAGTAAAAATTTTCAAATAAATAATTTGCATTACTTGCTTTCATACAAAATCTACTTTTATTACTATTAGTGTTTAACCAATGGTTAAGCAACATATTGCCACCCTTGTGCAATCTTCATAAGTTTAGAAAATGGGAGCCTCTCTATCAACATGTTATCAAGTATTTTGTCCTAAAAAAAAAAACTCTTTCCCAAAAATGTTAAGGAAAAAAATAGGCAATGGTAAATCATGAAATAACAAAAGGTATAATATATTAATATTAAGGTAAAATTCAAGAAGAATATAGTGAACAGAAAGAAGAGTGTTACATTCATTAGAACAGGTATAATAACAATTAGGTACATTTATGCATTGAATAACATAGCAATGAATTGTATAAAGCAAAAAAAAAAAGGAGATAGAGAAAATTAAAAATACAAAAAGAATTATAAAATAGTTAGAATAGGAAGCTTAAGAACTCTTTATCCAAGAGAACAAGCACTAAAAATAAAGATGATAAGGATTTAATTAATAAAATTAAGTAGTATAAATATAATCATATACATTATTGAATTATCTCACAAACATTATATATGACACTTCTCATATATTCACAGAGATAGTATTTATTCTAATAATGACAGTTTCTACTATCAAACTGATCCTTTTATAGATAACAATTATAAGCTCTGTATAAAATATAAAGAATGACTATCTAAAGACAATGGAACTGATCAAATGTAGGCAGAAATAAAAGGGAAGCTTGACTCTTGAAAGAAGGACACTATACTCAGTAGGACTCATATTTACACAGCTTTTCAGCTGAGGTTATTCTCTAGTCTCTGTGGTATAGACAGCTAAAGCTCACATAGATGTCACCATTCTTGTTCTTATGGAATAAAATTTAGGGCCTCACTAAATGGATGGAAAATGAAGGAAAAAAAATCCATGAGAAGAGATAGTCTCAGAAGGAGAAGCCATAAAAGCTTCATATGAACACCACCTACATCTTGTCTGACTTCTAATCTGCACATGCATGGATATTTTAAGGTGAATTGCCATAGCTGGAAGGTTGAAATAACTGGGCAGAGGTTCCAGCTTTTTTCAAGTAACTGAGAATTGAGTTTGGGTAAAGCCCAGTTAATTGCACAACAGATAAGAAATCGGTACACTTCAACAGAAGATAACAAAATCAAGAGATTCTATATTATCTAATTTTTGAGTAATTAGCACTCAAAAATTACTACACATGGAAATAATATATGAGAACTTCAGTGAAAACAAGACCAATAGAAACAAACCTAGAGATGACTCAGATGTAAAATTGAACGATGGATTTAAAGCAATTATTATGTCTGTTCTATAACAACATGAATAAACCTGGAGAACATTATGCTGAGTGAAATAAGCCAGACACAGAAAGACAAATACAGCATGATCTCACTTGTATGTAGAATCTGAAGCAATAAAATTCATAGAAGCAGAGAGTAGAATGGTGGTTGCCAGGGCCTAGGGTATGGGAGAAATGAGGAAATGTTGGTCAAAGTTGAACAAACTTTTAAGTACAAGATGAATAATTTCTGGGCATCTAATGTATAGCATGGGTAGTGATAGACATGTTAATTAATTTGATTATAGTAATCATTACACAATGTATACATATATAAAACCATCACATGCACACTTTGAATGTATATAATTTTTATTTGAAAACTAAATATTCAACATTATATTGAGAAATACTGCACTAAGGAAATTAACATGCACTTGAATGAACACAAATCAAATTACAAGAAAAATATAAGAAGTATTTTGAAATAAATCATAATGAAATGCACCACATCAAAATTTTAAAGATGAATAAAAATTACTTACACAATAACAAAAAATAAGAATAGAACACTTCAAAAGAAAAAAATCAAAAGAATTAACAAAACCAAAATTTAACTTTTTGAAAATAATTATAAAATTCATAAAAATCTTAGCAAGGGTCATCAAAGAAAATTGAACTAAACATTTTGAGAGAATTTCTATTTTCCCCATATTTCTGCTTTGAGTACAACCTTGGATATGGAGTTATATAGCAAGATGGCAATGATGCAACATTTTGAGGGAAAAATTCATTTTTCTGATCAGAGAAAGCAGGAAAAGGAGAACTTGTGGTACAAATACGGGAGGGGAGATCTCTGTTAACTTTTCTGCTTTTTTTTTTTTTTCCCGCTTACTGCTTTCCCCTGAAGGTGATCCCAAGAAGTTGAAAATTAATAGCAGAAGGAAACAAAGTTTTTGAGAGAAACCCTATTTTTCTAGCTAGAGAATCAAGAAAAGGGGCTCTCAAAAGCTGGAAAGTATAGAGAAAATCTCCATGAAGTGATCTGGAGAAAAGGATGCCCTAATTCTGTATATTAACTGATATAACTCTTGAGCTTATGCCCAAATTGAGCATGCATAAGATAAAACCAAGACAACACAGAACATGTTGAAAACTAACTATAAAGTAAACTATAGCCCCAAACCCAGACCGACTTCTAAGAGGAACATGGGCAAAGTAGAGCTGAGTCATTATGGAAAGGCTACAAAACTAAACTGATATTGGAACCATTGTCCACTCAAGGTGACAAACAAAAATGTGGACTAAACTTAAGCACGTTGCTTGCCTGCAAAAACAAAAAAAATCAACTTTGTAGAGAATACTAATGGGGCAATAATTTCACAACATAAATTTCAAATTTTCTTGGATAAATCTAAGATTACTAGACATACAAAGAGCCAGGAAAATGTAAAAAATCCCAAAGGGTAAAAATAATCAATCCAAGTCAATTTCAAAATATCCCAAAGGTTGTAATTATCAATTAACAACTTTAAAGCATCTATTATAACCATGCTCCTTGAGGTAAAAATAAACACTCTTGAAATGAATGGAAAGATATAAGTATTCAGCTTACAAATAAAAACTTTAATAAAAGATTTAGTATAAAAAATTTAATATCTGAATTTAAAATACATTCACTTGATAGTAATATATCTATAAAATGACAGAGGAAAGAGTTCATGCACTTGAAGACAGATCAATGAAATTATGCCACCTTAATAATGAAAGAAAAATAAAACACTGAAAAACAAATAACAAAATCTTAGAAATTGTGAGACAGTATTAAAAGATAAAGCATTTGTTACAGAGAGGAGATTAGATAGAAGCAATGACATGACCAGCAAGGAGCTCACCTAATACACCGATCTTGGTCTCTAAATACTATTTTCTATTAAATGTTATCAGAGATTTTAAGGAAAAAGCTGATTCTAGGCCTGGGAAATGGAAATTAATAAATGAGCCTGAAATGGTTTTTATTGTCTTCAATAACAAAATATTTAAAGAATCATGACAACAAATCAAAATGACATAAAAGCCAGATTTAAGAGGGTCTAACTGAATAAATATGATATGCTTTGAACATCAAAAAATGATATTAGTCGAATATAATCAATTGCATAGAATAAAAATCCATGAGCCTCCTAATGTAAATGAATAAATAAATAAATAGACAACTCTTTACAGTTTATCAAATATTCATAGTTGTTTTCTTATAGGAAGTATCTATTCCTTCATACTGGTGAAAATGGAATTTCTTACAATCAGTTTGAATTGCTAAAATATATACTGCTGTGTTTTACATATACTATGAACTTAATAAATATCCGTGATGACTAGGAATGAAATATAATAAGAAAAGCAAATGATATTACATTTATTCAATGGTCTTATTTTCAACACAATACGCTATTATAAAGTTTTCAATAAATATTGAAATGATTTATCCACACTACATGTTTTTATCACTTTTTGAGTAACAGATTACCTAGTCAACCATATAAAAAATGACTCCTCCAAACAGCATCCTCTTTCTGATGCTTTCCATCATAGAGTTCCCAAATATTTCACAAGGGAATCTCATACAGAGAAAGTGAGACACACACACTGCCAGAAATGGGACACCAGGGAGCTTACTAGGATATTAATGCATGTGAGTTACAGTAAATTAAACTAAATGAAGAGCTGTCATATAGGCATTGTGCCTACTGATTGCATATGAACAATTCTGGATGAACTGCAAGCTATCACCTATTCACTGGGTATCAAACCAGGAAACAGTAATGTTTGCTTCTAGTTGCAGTGGCAATAAAGAACAAAATCTGACTTCTTTTTGTGTAATTTTATTTTTTTTTGTAATTTTGCTCTTGCTATATTCTCAAACACAGAATATGTATTTTTGCTGTTGAGTACTTTTAGAAAGCAAAGCTGTTGATCATTTTAAAAAGCAGGGCCCCCAAGTTATATCATAATCTCATAATTTTGTTAGCTTGGATACTTAAAAAAATACCTGGTATATTTTTGGTGTTTTAGCTTGCAATGATTTTTTAATCCTTTTTTTCCCTTAGTTCTCAAATTTTCAAATAATCATAATTTTTTCTCTGAATTAAAATTTTTTGAAATTTAATATGCATTTTCAGAAAAATAAATTATACAAGATGGCCACCAAGGCAAGTTCATTAGTCCCACTTATCCAATTCCAGTTAAATCTAAGCCTCAGCTGATCTTTTTCTCTCTGGTAATTGACCTTTTCCAGTTCAGTGTAAAAGAATGATTGGTTTCATCCACTAACTTTCAAGTCAACATTAAAGCTTGGTCTTTTTATACCAAACACCTCATTCCATCAAATGCTACTATAGTAGATACCATATTTGGAAAACAAAAGTAAATAGCTCAACTTATGTGCCATATGAAACCTTACAGGTTCTCAATGCCACATTTCCTGTTATCTTTTATTGAAATATCCTCATAGCACATAAGTATGGAATAATGGGAAGATCCTTGAATTTTACAAGCAGTTAAGGACCAAATTCCAAGGCTAAGTAAGTTAGGTAAAGCAAACTTCTTAGTATCAACAAATTAAGGAAGTAATAACACCTCTGTGGGTTTTAGAGTTTTCTCACTACTAAAATTAGAATGTTAAACTACATAATTCCAACAGTTCATTATATATGTAAATATGAAATATGTTCATTTAAGTAAAATGAAAATAAAGATAAGAGAAATGAGAATAAAATTTGTTTATACTAGATTTCAAGTTAATATGGACCTTTGAGTTTGGGTACTAACTTTCCCATCTTCCCTATTGTAGAGGACACATATCTTAATAATCTCCTTAAATTTACAGTGTGACTCATTTCCTATGATACACTGCATATACAGGACTGAATATTCACTTGCCCTGTAAGTGGCAGCAACCCATCTTGGAACCATGCATATCTCAGCCAACCAGCTATACACCTGGAGTTTCCATCTCCATTGGCATTTCCAGACTTGGATGAAACACTACTAAGAAGCATGGCGTATGACATTCTGAGCTTCTCTACAAAGAATGTTGAAGTATTTAAGTACGGAGACTTGGAAACGTGGTGGATGGAATGAACTTTAACTCCTAAGTTAAAGAGACAGGAAGGAGCTTGGAAGATAAATTTTCCTTTCTATTAGTCTGCTAAAGTTGTTATATTAGAAATCACAGACTGGGTGGCTAAGACAAACAAAAATTTATTTTGTCACAGTTCAGGAGGCTGGAAGGTCAAGATCAATGTGTCAGCAGGTTTGGTTTATCCTGAGGCCTCTCTCCTTGGCATGCAGAGGCCTCTCTCCTTCTCCTTTTTGCCATATCCTTATATGGCCTTTCCTCTGTGTGCATACGTCATGGTGTCTTTTCCTCTTCTTATAAGTACACCAATCTTATCAAATCAAGGACCCATGTATATGGCTTTATTAAACTTAATTACCTCTTTCAAAACTCTATCTTCGAATACAGTAACATCAGGGGTTAGGGTGCCAATATCTGAATTTGGGGGGGACACAATTCAGTCCATAACCCCTACTCTTTCTCATGGGCTATGCTTAAGTATGGTTGCTCCAGAGGAATCCTGTGTGCTGAGCAGATATATCTATTGAGCCAACAGCTGTTTCTCTTTAAGGCTTGAAGCAACACCTATCCTGGTAACACATTAATTAGCTTTAGATTGTATTTCTTACCTTGGTTCTCTTTTCATTTCCCCTTTTCCTTTTAGTACTTTTGTCAGACTATGTTTTTTAGAGTATCCACCACAGCATTGATAGATAAATTATATACACATCTTTTTCAGGACCTTCTAGAACAGAGAAAAATAGTTTATAACCTATGGAAGATTTGAACAACATAGTTAACACATTCTGAGCCTTCTACCCAAGAAGCAGAAAATATATACTCTTTTCAAGCTAATACAAAACCCTTAAAAAGATGAACATAAATTAGGCTGCATAGGAATTTTCAATTTAATTTTTTAAATATCAGTATCACATAGACTCCATTATCTAACAATGATTAGACTGGAAATCAACAACAAGAAAATACACCGAACATGCTATCAAATATAAGCTTCACAAAATCTGAGAATTTTGTCATTTTTTTTCTCACTGATGTACTCCAATGGTCTATAACAATGGCAAATAATAGATATCTGACATTTTTTGAATTAATAAATACTTATTGTTTTAAAAACTGTATCTAGGTCAGGTACATTGGCTCATACCTGTAATCCTAGCTTTCTGGAACACTGAGGCAGGAGGATAGCTGCGGCTCAGGGGTTTGACACCAGCCTGAGCACAGTGAGACCCCATCTTAAAAAAATAAAAGAAAAAAAGAACTTTATCTAGAGAATTAAACACACATTTTATTTTTAAAAATTTTTTGGCAAATTATTTTAATTTCTCTTGATTTGATATGAAAAAAGTATAAAGACAGCATAAAATTCAAAATTACAGACATTGAGGACAAACTTGTTAATTACTATCATCACATTTAAAACACTCATAGGCAAAATGGAACACAAGTATTTAGAACTCAATAAAATAAAGCTCTTTGAATCACATATTGTACAATGCAGCTAGTGCTATTTAGAAAAAATGAATATCTTGATTGTGTTTTTAAAAATATCAGGGCTGACAATGTGATCTCATGTCTAGAAAATCCCAAAGACTCCACCAAGAGACTCCTGGAATTGATAAATATATTCAACAAAGTCTCAGGTTATAAAATCAAAGTATACAAATCAGTAGCATTCCTATACACCAATCATACTCATGCCCAGAGTCAAATTAAAGACTCAATACCATTCGAAACAGCTACACAGTAAATAAAATACTGAGGAATATATGTAACCAAGGAGGTAAAAGATCTATGAAAAGAATAATACAAAACACTGAGGAAAGAAATTGCAGATGACACAAACAAGTAGAAAAACATATGCTCATGGATCAATACTGTTAAAATATCCTTACTTCCAAAGTCATTTTACAGATTCAATACAATTCCCATCAAGATACCAACATCATTTTTCATAGATCTAGAAAAAATAATTCTACAATTTGTTTGGAACCAGAATAGAGCCTGAATAGCCAAAGCAATCTTAAGCAAAAGGGAGAAATCTAGAATCATCACATTACCAGACTGCCAACTATATTGCAAGGCTATAGTAACCAAAACAGCATAGTACCGGCACAGAGATAGAGACATAGACCAATCAAACAGAATAGAGAAACCAGATATAAAACCACACAGACAGCCAACTGATCTTTGACAAAGCAGAAAACAATATGTTAATACACTGGAGAAAAGAAGCCCTATTCAATAAATGGTGCTAGGAAAATTGGGTAGCCACATGCAGAAGAATGAAATAGGACCCATATCTCTCACCACTCAGAAAAGTTAATTAAGAAGGATAAATGACTTAAATATGAGGCATGAAACCATAAGAACGCAAGAAGAAAATATTGGAAAAACTCTTCTGGATATTGGTCTAGGCAAAGAATTTATGAAGAAGACCCCGATGGCACTCACAGCAACAGCAAAAATAAATAAATGGCACCTGATTAAATTTTAAAAGTTTCTACACAGCTAAAGAAATAACAGAGTAAACAGACAACCTATAGAATGGGAGAAAATATTCACGAGCTATACATCTGATAAAGGGCTAATAACCACAATCTACAAAGAAGTCAACCAAATCAGCAAGAAAAAAACAAACAGCCCAATTAAAAAGTGGGTAAAAGACATGAACAGAGGCTTTTCAAAAGAAGATAGACAGACGGCCAATAAACATGAAAAAATGTTCAATGTCATTAATTAAAACCTCGATGAGGCTGGATGTTGTGGCTCACACCTGTAATCCTAGCATTCTTAGAGGCCATGGCAAGCAGATTGTCTGAGCTCAGGAGTTCAAGAGCAGCTTGAGCAAGAGCAAGACACCATCTCTACTAAAACGAAAAAATAAAATAGAAAGAAAGTATCTTGACAATTAAAAATATAAGAAAAAATTAGTTGGACATGGTGGTGCGTGCCTGTAGTCCCAGCTACTTGGGAGGCTGAGGCAGTAGGATCACTTGAGCCAGGGAGTTTGAGGTTGCTGTGAGCCAGTCTGATGTAACGGCACTCTAGCCCTGGCAACAGAGTGAGACTCTGTCTCAAAAAAAATAAAAATAAAAAACAACAACAACAATAAAAAACCCCTCAATAATGATATATCACATTACCACAGTTAGAATATCTTTTATTAAAACGTTCAAGAATAACAGATACTGGCATGGATGCAGAGAGAAAGGAATGCTTACACAGTGCTGGTAGGACTACAGATTAGTACAGCCTCTATGGAAAACAGTATGGAGATTCCTCAAAGAACTAAAAGTAGACCTACCATTTGATCCAGGAATCCCACTACTGGGTATTTACCCAAAGGGAAATATGTTATTTTATCAAAAAGACACCTGCATGCAAACGTTTATTGCTGCATGATTAACAACTGCAAAGATGTGGAATCAATCCAAGTGCCCATCAATTCATGAGTGGATTAACAAAATGTGGTACATATATACTATGGAATACTACTCATAAAGAAGAATTACGTAATGTCTTTTGCACCAATTTGGATAGAACTGGAGACCATTATCCTAAGTGAAGTATTTAAAGAATGGAAAAACAAACACTGCATGCACTCCTACTAAATTGGAACTAACTGATGAGCACGCATGTACAGAGGGAAACAAAACTCAAAGGAAATGAAGCAGGAGGGAGGGAGGGGGTGGAAACCTACCTAATTGGACAACGAACACTATCTGGGTGATGGGCACACTTATAACCCTGACTAAGGCATAATAAAATGGATACATGTAAACAAAAACATTTGTACCCCTATAGTATTTTGAAATTAAAAAAAAAGGAAAAAGTAAAAATATCAGGAAAACCTGGAAACTGATAAATGAAGTCATCAATTCAAGAAGACAGGCAGCAAACTAGAGATCAAATACAAAAAAAATAAAGAAAAAAAGACTAAAAGTGATCAAATAGAGCAAACTATGAACAAACTAAGAAGAGAAATATATGTAGTAAGATTAATCTAGGAAAAAAAAGATATGACAAAAAATTACAAGCAAATATAGAACTATAGCAGCAGTTCTTTAATATTTTTATTATTGTAATTAATGTATTCCTAGTGCACAATAAAATTTATCATTACTGAATGTCTCCTTTTATCCTTCTATTTTACTGTGATTATTGATGCTTTTAGTTTTGTTCATGCCATTATATTTTAAAATTTTATTTGCCTTCTTTTTTGATGTTTTTTGAATAATAGACTTTACTTTTCAGGAGAGTTTTATATTAACAAAATTATTTAGAAGATAGTATAAAGAATTTCCATATACCTCCTTTAGCTGTACATACAGTTGCCCTATTGTTAACCTCTTCCATTTGTATGGTACTTTGTTATAATTAATGAACAAATATTGATATAGTATTAATACTAACAAAGGCCATACTTTATAGAGATTTATTTTGTTTTCACTTAATGTTCTCTTTCTATTCCAGGATCTCAATCAAGATGCCACATTACATTCAGTTGTCATGTTTCCTTCCTCTTGTCTGTGATATGTTCTCAGACTTTCCTTATTTGCATGACTTTGGCAGTTATGAGGTGTACTAAATATATGTTTTGCAGAAATCACCTCTATTGGAATTTATCTGTTTTTCTCATGATTAAACTGATGTTACAGGTTTCTGAGTGGAAGACCACAAAGCTAAAGTGTAATTTTCATCGTATCAGATCAAGGGTATATAATATCAAATATGATTTATCTACTTTTGATATTGATCACTTTGATGAGGTGGAGTTGTTCAGGTTTTGCCACTGTGAAGTTAATTTTTTCACCCAGTTTTTATACTGTACTCTTTGGAAGGAAGTCTGTTAGCAACCCATATCTAAGAAGTAGGAAGTTACGTTCTCCCTTTTTGAGAGAGTATTATCCACTTAAGTTATTTGATATTCTTTCCCATGGGAAATTTGACTGTCCTACCTTATTATTAACTTATTCAATGATTTATTTATATCTGTATGAACTCATAAATTTTTTTATACTTTTGGTTATAATCCAATGCTACTTTACTGGTTTTGTTCCTCACATTATTCCAGCTTTGGCTATTAGGATCTCTTTTACTTGAATCTTTGAGATATTCTCATTGTGGAATTGGGTGGGGACGGGGGCTAGTTTGTTTGGGTTATTTATTAGTACTTTTTAGCACTTTTTACTTTTTGGTACTGTTTAATATAAGATGCTCCAGACTCACCTTTTTATTTACACTCATATATTTTCTGTTCCAGTTCTATAATAAACCATTTTCCCAAATATTTCTAGTTACTTTTATTAGAGAGTGATATTATAATAAACCACGATCTTGGTGTTATATGTGCTTCTTGTTACTAGGGCTTTATTTTTTTAGGTTCTCTCTGTTGGCAGAGCAAAGAAATATATCTGAGCATACTAACCCATGTATGTATACATGTATTAACTATGCTTTCCTTTTTTTTTTGTAATTCAGATGCTTTGTTGGGGCCTTTCTGACTCTGAGATACATAGATAATTATGTCATCTTTGAACAAAGACTAGTTTTTAAAATAAGAAATAACATTGAACAATTCTATGGAGATAAGTTTACAAACTTACATGTAATAGACATTTTTCTAGAAGAGTATAAATTGATAAAATTGACTCACAACTAGGAAATTAAATATTAATATTAATACATTTAGTTGGTGATTTAAACTTCCTCACTTAAAAGACAATATACATGAAGATCTTTATGGACAAATTTTATAAGCTCTTTAAGTAATAGAGAATCTTTAGCTATTTCACAGTTTTTTTTGTTTTGTTTTGTTTTTTTGTAGAAAGTAAACAAGTGAGAAAAATTTCCGAGTAGAAATATAGGAAAAAAAGAAAGGAATTTCTTACCATTGTAAAGTTTGTTTAACAGAAAGTCACAGCAACCATACAAGAGAATAATAAAACTTGGAAACACCCCTAATGACGTCAGAAGCAAGACAATAATGCCATGTATCACCACTTACATAAAGTGTTACATTAGTGCTCCTATCTATCTAATAAAATAAGAGTAATAAATATGAAATAAATACCTTGTTTCATTTATTACTTTCACACAGATTCTTAATATTATATAAAGTAAAACTTCTATCAGGAAATATTTTTTGCTTTTGATGTAATATTTTTATAATATTATGACTTTTTTAACCTATCTAGACAGCTAAGCTTCTTTAAAAAATGAACACATGTCATATATATTATGAATGTTGAAAATGCCTCTGTTAGATCTACCACACTCCAAAACTTATTTAAAACAGCTGAAACTATGAATAGATATTTTAAAATTGGTTTCCATGAAAGCACTGTATGCTTCAGTATTTCTACACATTTATTATTGTTAAATATCGACAATAATTTTTACATGTATTTGTTATTTCAGATAGCTCTTAATTCAGATTTTCCAATTAAGATAGAGTGATATGTTAATAGGCTATGTTGTTATCAGTTTGATAAATTTATTATATAAAAACTTTCTAAACTTATTCTGAATCTATTCATTTTGTTTTCTTTCCACATATTCCTCATGTTTCTTAATTTAAAATTCCTACTATTATTGAGACATTAATTTCAGTTCCAATATTCTTATTGGGGTTCTTATTGCAAGGCAAACTTAGAAGTTCAGAATTTTAACCTTAAATTTTTATTCAAATTTAATAGCATCCATCATAAAGACAAATTTTATAAAGAAGGACAAAAATTCATTTTATTTATGTTTAAAATTTGTATCAAAAATATATTTTTTATGGAAATCTTTTTTAATTTTTATACTTGTCAGTTACTTTTTTTTCTTTTTTGATTATATGTTGGTCTTCTTTGTAGAGAATAGCAGAAGTGTGATATTTGAAATGTTTAAATCCAAGGTCTTCCCAGTTTTGCAATTAAATTTATTCATTTTTGCTTAGAAGAATCTCTTCACCAGCCTATCCCTATGAATCCTTTGAACTTCCAATTAATAGAAAAATTACTCATATTAGCTTTCTATTGCCACTGAAAAATTATCACAAATTCATTGGCTTAAAATAACATCTATTTATGATCTTACAGTTCTGTGAATCAAACATCCAGGATGATATGGCTGGGTTCTCTGCTCAGGGTCTCATAAGGCTAAAATCCAGGTGTCAATCATCTGTGTTCTCATCTGGAACTGAGAGTTCTCTTCCAAGCTTATGCCTGTTTTTGGCAGAATTCAATTACTTATGGTTGTAGGATAAAGTCCCTATTTTCTTGCTGGCTGCCAGCCAGGAACTGTTCTCAACAGTTCTCAGCAGGAGGCAACTCTTGGGGCCCCTCCATCTCAGAAACACAGAACCTTTGTCACATCAAATCCTTTTCCTGCTTTGAAACTCTCTTTCTTTTCTACTGACAGCCAGTAAAAACTCCCTCCTTGTAAAGAGTTCATGTGATCAAGTCAGGTCTACTTGAATAATTTCTTTATTTTAAGGTCAGTAGATTAATTACCTCAATTATACCTGAAAAATTCCTTTCACTATGTAACATAATCATTATAGTAGTATGGGGGTGGGGGTGGAGACCATGATTGTCATATCAGAATTCTGCCTACCACACTACCCATACCAGTGTCAACCATGTTAGATTAATAATTAGTAAAAGCACAATGTTCATCATCGCTTCACTAAAATTTTATTTGTAGCAATAGTTATTATTTTGTAGCAATAATAATATTTTAGTTGTAGCAATAATGAATTCGTGAATGAGCTCACTACATAGTCATTTACTTACATGAGTCCTATAACTTAACTCTGATGTTACTCACCTATCGTCCCATCACATGTAAATGGATTTCAAAAGGCATTATCAATGATCATCACCAACATCATACTATTAAACTTCCCTAAGTTGTAACAGTTGATAAAATGATGATTTCAATTCAACTTCTAAAAAAAAAAAAAATCTTCCTGTGAAGTGAAACCATCTACTTATTTACTTCAGTTGCTTAAAAGAGCACATCTAGGTATAAAACATAAGTAAAAATGTTTGTCTAACGATTATGCTAATATAAAAATGAAAGAATAAAAGAAGTAAGCAACTTACCAGTGGGGTAATACACCAAAAAGTAGAATTGATTCATTTTAGAACCATGTCTTCAGACTGATCAAGGGCATCAAATTAATTAAGGTATATGTCCACTGCAGGATGATCAGAATAAGAGGTTATACATACCTCCAAAAACTAGATATAAAAGTATAAGAAAGATTCTTTCTAACGCTTTTAATGCTGACCTTCATAGGAATCAGGCCTCTTGGGAAATATGGTACTTTAGTGTGAATGCTTTAGGTGCAGAGTTCTGTGAGCTGGGCAGGCAACGTGAAATACAATGAGGTTTACTTTTAGCTAGAGCTCTACTGAGACTTAAAATGAGTCTGAAATGAGGCTTCCAATGGTAAAAGATAAATGTCTAATTTACTGTTCTACTTAATCCTGAACTTTTTCCATAAGTCATTATCCCCCATTCTTCTTTATTAAGACAGTACAAGGATGAAAGACAAATTATTGAAACCATGATCTAAGAACTCGTTTGCAGTACCACTGATCATACCACTTTTTAATTCAAATGACTTTCATGTCTCAAATTTAGAACTTAAAAGTAATTCTTGATTTTTGAGGCTTTTCAAAACTATTTGCATAGTTACAAATAACTTGAATTTGTTCTTATAAACATACAAAAAGTAAAGATTTTATGAGTATTTACCAAGGGTAGGTTGTGTTTTCTCTATTATGAAGAAATTTTATAATTAATAAAGTCTCCTTTTTCCCAATACAACTTTTGTCATTGCCTTCTCCTTCAGTGTTCAAAATAGGCAGTGGCTTTCAAAAGAAGCTAAATCAGATTTTCTCATTTTCTTAAAGGCTAATGAAAGGCATTGTCAAATAGGAATAATCAGATGAGCTATGAGAATTTAATCTAAGAAGAAAATTTAGTTTCTCAATAGATACACACTAAGAACTGTTTGCAGGCAAGTCTACAAAACTTAATGAAATCAAAGTTATTCATAAGCTTGTATTAAATACAAAAGTAGACATGTGGGGCAGATTATTTATAAAATGTATGTTTCTAGAGGTCAGGACTTTTTCTTTGTGTATTTTATAGAATATTGTACAGACTTAATTTAGAATATTTTTAAAGCTAATATATCATCACATGTTTATTTATCTTCCCATTGACCTTAACATAAGGGGAGCTCATTAAAGGTAGTATGCATTGCCTGTTATATCTTAGATCCTAAATACATTGAATTGAAATATATGTGCTATGACTTCTTTCTAAAAATATATCGTGAACTCCTTGAAGTTAGGAATGTTGATCCCTTTTTTCTCCAACTTTCAGTGCCTAGAACATAGCCAGTTGATCAGGACACCCTAAGGATATTCTAACCACTAACCAACCATGGGTTCTGACCCAGATTACAGACATATTTTCTTTGGATCATGTAATAACTTTTAAAAACTAGAATTTGGTGCCAACATTTTTAACATTAGAAGATTTCATATTTTTAAACAAATCTAGATTTTTTGCTTTATCCTGAAAAATTGGTAGGTCCAGCCATAAAGCACCCACATTCATATGCACTACCCTTCACTGAAGGTACTCAAGGCTAGCTGGGGAAAACACAGTCATTTAGCACAATATACTACCAGGTTCTTGTGCTTATTCACATTACCTCCCTGGATCCTGTGGGAATTTGAGTTTTCTATTATTTCTCCTATCTAAATGTTGTTTGTCATGATGTGTTCCAGATATACTAGTCTCTGTGGAAGTTCTAAGGAAAAAAATTATTTTAGGCTATTAAATTAAAAAAAAAAACTTGACTAAGCTAGTTCACCCAATCTTTTTCAAACACTGTTGGCTGAAGAGCCCTTTAAATATACCTAACAGACATGTAAGGACATGTAAGGAACTGACAATCTATGATACATATTATATATATTTATATCAGTAATTTAAATGTTCTCACCTCTCACCCACTGGAAAAATATAACTTCTTAGCCAGGCTCCTTTAGCCTGAGGCAAAGTTTACATGTTAATGTATTTTTGTGGAGCAAGAGGATGAGGAAGATTTGCAATCCCAAGGCAAGAAGAGTAAGGGGAAAAGGAGATTAAAACAGAGGAAGAAGAAAAGCTAATCCAAGGTGATACTTTGCCTAGCCAGTCAAAGCTTTACAAGAAAATTGAGCTCAATGCTCAATAATATCAAGTATCATCAAACTAGCCATATGGGATAACCAGCTATTGCTGGTTCCTTCTTGTCCTCTGTTTCTCACTGACCCAAATTCTCTGTTTTAAATTAGTTACCTGCCCCCTCCAGGAAGCCACTAGGAAAACCACATTCCACAGTAGGATGCTTCATGGGAATCTCTCAGCAGTAAGCAGTGCCAGAAACTTCAGGGTCATGTTGGGTTGCACCTGCAAGCCAGAACTGCAGCTGCTCCCTTTAAGGAGGCACCATGTGGTCCTTGTAGATCATCTAACCTTACACAGGCTCAAGCTGATACAGCCAAGTGTTAAGAGATGAGGCACTGTGGCACCCAGGTATCTTTGCTAGGCAAATAGTCTAGAAGGTAAATAGGAGCAAGCAAATATGGAAGTTAGATAAAGTCTGATATACTCCCTATGAGGTGGTACTTAATCTTGAAAATTTAATGTGGCACAAACATGGCAAGACTTTTCCAGTTTTTAATCTTTGTTTCCACTAAGACTCTGGCATTGCTGCTTTCTTAGTCTGGTTGTCTTCAATTCTAATATAAACACATAAATATTACAAATGTATTCACAATGATTATTTTAAAATATATTTTATGTAAATGTAATAAAAAACATGAGAAAAAAGGAGTATTTCACCAGAAAATAAAGGCAACATTTATTGGTCCTTCAATTATTGTTTTAAAAAGAGTAAAGAAAATCATAAAGTAAGAAGTTAGAATAAACAATTGAGAGGACCAAATTAGATGTTACAGATAATCTGAAGAGTTATCTTTTCTACGAAATTTAAGAAAAATTTTTTTTAAAATGACAAGGAAGATATGTTAGAAAAAGAAACGTAATTTGAAGCAAAAACAAGATTCAGAAGCAGATATTATCATAAAAATGAGGACCATTGAGCTAGTGAAAGTAACGTAGTAATTTTGAATTAATTAATACTGCTTTCAATAGAATGACAGAAGTGAATTAACTGAACAACACAAATGAAAACCATAAATGAACAACACAAAGAACATTTTATATGTATATACATGTATAAAATGTGTATGTACATATCTCTTTCTATATATGTAGAAATAGTAGAGAGAGAGAAGAGACAGAGAGAATAGAAGAAAATTAAGGCAATTCTCATTCTCGTGGGTGAACTCCAAAGAAAATATATTTCTTTTGCAGAGTTGTTGCTACAAAAACAAATATGTAAGAAGCAGAAATGTTGTGTGCTAACCGATGAAAAAAGTCAACTATTGCTACAAATAAAGTCTTGAGAAGGGAATTTCCCAAGTGTGATTTATAAAAAAGTTTTTGATCAAACAATTCACAATTTTCTTTTTAAAACTATATAAATGGCACCTAATGTTAAACAAGTACAAAGAGCTGACACTGTTTTATTATTTAAAAGAGGGTAGCAAATGAGAGGTTACTAAATGTTGAAGTAGGATATGATATCACAACTAAAAAATCAGCAAAGACCTAGAAATGGAATTCTAGGTCTAGAATCATGGGGTTCTAATTAATTGTCTACCATTTGGGGTACAAATAAATATATGTATAGAATTATTTTATAGTACATTAAATTAAATACACTGTAGTTCATAGTAAACTGTTTAAAAGGTGAATTATGTATTTGGAATATTTTTGTTTTTATTATAACCAGTGTTGCAAAGAACATTTATAAAGCATATTTGCCTACTTGCCCATTGCCTTAGGGTAAAATATTAATGTAAAGAATTATACTGCCTAGTTAAAGTTTAATATTTAACATAACTGGTCGAAAGATTGGCAAAAAAGTATAGTTAAAAACATGATGTTGCCTTGTTCAGTATAGCAACTTAATACAGAAATCTAAATTTAACACAGATCACTTTTCATTTTCTTCAGAGAAGGATTAAACTCTCTTAACAGGTTGTCGACAAGTCCTGAGACACTCAGCCTTTTGAGCTTACTTTGCTTTTATGTGGGAAGCCCAAATTTGAAAATTTCCACTAGATTTTATGACATTCTGTTACACTCTTTCTAATTTAGTCATCTTGCCTTACAATGCCTTACAATCAGCTACTACATCCCTTGGGGAAATGTAAAATTTAAAGAGACATTAAACTCAAATAACTTCCCTGCCTATCAGAGAAATGACAGGGAAATACTGTTACACATCATGGCATTTTATGACACTTGTGATTAAGAGCATATATATGTTGAATGCTAAAGAATGAGCCATATATACATATTCTCAAATTTTTAGGAGGAGAAAGAAGATAGCTAAATTACATGGTAAAAATAAAGTTGTAGGTGGTATCAACTTTAAAAAGCTGTGCTTCAAATGTTGATAGGAGAAACTCCTCAAACTCTAGAATGTACTTTACATGGAATAATTTTATGATTGTGAATAAGATACCAGAATATCCCGCAGTAGACTATTTCAACCAAAATGGGCCCTGTTTATAAATCATGCAGTACTGGTTCAAAAGCTGGACATTACAGACAGCAGAGGATAAAAGGTGGAGGAAAAAAAAAAGGCTTTATTTTTTTCGATACCACTGAGAAAAAATTAAAATGTTTGAAACATTTTTGGTACATATCCACCTATTCTTCACCATTATTCACTTCACTATCATTTTCTTTATGTTCTCAAGTACCCAATGTGCTCACTTTTCCCTAAGTCACTTCCCAAATCAAATGTTCACCCCTGTCCCTTGTGATTTGAAACTGCCCACCTCACCCTTCCTCCAAATTTGGAAACTACTTCTCTCAGAACAGTTGGCTTCAGTTATATATTAGACATAAGTTAATCTTGTCAAACTAATTTAATGCTTATCAAACTTGAGCAATGATAATAATTATCTGGGTTGGATATTAAATGCTAGAAACTCCCAGATCTTATCCCAAACCAGTTGATTGATCTGTTTGCATTAACCCCTTGCCAAATAGTGTATGTGTGCACGCTGTGTTTATGTGTGTAGATGTATGTATATCTATATCTATCTATCATGTTATATGTACTGCTAATATACATTACACCACACTAAGATACAGGCATATTGTTATACATAATTATATATAATGTATATGACAATATATAATATAAATATATTTTTATGAAACACCTATTAAGTGAAGGACATTTAGGTTATTTCATATGTTAAAAATGTATTATAAACAATATTGATGAACATCTTTATAAGCATCCCTTTGCATTTGTGACTTTTGCTTTAGCATAGTTTTCTATATGAAAGGAATAAAGAAAAATGTATATTAAGTGTTTTACAGAAAACCTGACACTATGCCTGCCTTCCATATTTAAAAAGGTGTACTATTTATACCAAATAAATTGGCTCATTGAGGGAGAAATTTCTCTGGCAGATTGTATATGGATAAAAGACAAGGTTCTTGATTGAAAGAAAGCAGAAGGAAAAAAGGAGGGCTGAGGGCTGAAACCTTCTGCATTAAAAAAATTCGTATCCAACAGTTGAGAGGAGGAAATGGATGGACGGAAAATGGAAAGGGGAACTTTTATCTAGAAGAGAAGAAAAGGAGGGAGAAAAATCAAGCACCATAGTAAGGAAAAAATCAGGTAGAAATTTCTCACAGTGGAAATGCAAGAGGTGTATCTCTATGTAGGAGTTTGTATGGATGTACAATATGTACAGTCTGTGTATATCCTTCTGACTATTAACTATGGCATAAAGTCTATGGTTTTCTTATAAAAATATATTTTGGGAATTTCCAATTTTTATGGCATCTTCTAATAGATTACATTTAATTTTTGCATGGTATCTCCTTATGGCCTTTTCACAATGTATTTAACCAAAATATTGTTTGATCACAGAAATATAAATTTAGCTAATGTGAATTATGCTACGGTGAGGATTTTCATAAATGAATGTTGTCACATATCTTGATCATTCATAAAAGGAATTACTGAAACATATGTTGCAAGTGTTTTCCTTAATTGAGGTTACTCAATGAGATACTGGATATTTTTAGGACTCTTTAGTTTATATTAATACTTTCAAATTTTCCAGTGGCCTAGAAAAGCTGCATTATTTTACACTTCATTTGGATGCATGAGTTTGCCTTCTAACGTATTCAAACTTCACTAGATACTAGATGCTTTTTCTCTCTTAAACTTACAATGTGAGGTGAAAATCATGTCTCAATGTGAATTCGAGGTACATTCCTGTGACTATTTTTGCATGTTTATAGACCATCTCTATGGCTATATTTTTTTCTTTTATGAATTACTTGCACACAGAAAAATTTTTCTCATGTTGGTGGTAATATAAAAGCTTCTTAAATGTTAGGCTTATTAACAATTTATGTATAAGATGTGGTTCAATGTATCCCAACATAATCATTTTTCTTTTCATTTAGGTGTAGACATATACTTCCTTTTTAACATTTATGCTATCTTAACTACTAACATTTTTGCTTATGCTTTTTATCTTTCTCTCCTTGTATATTCAAAAGGTTGTTTATTCTACATAAGAGACACTTTCATCTTCCTAATGTTACCTAACAATTCCTCCTAATGATATTATTATTTAATTTTAATTTTATTAATATATCTTTAATATATCTTGGATTTATTTAAATAAAAGATATGGTAAGACAATGTAACTATCATTTTCCAACTCTTTAAATTGACTGTCCAAATAATGTTGATTTAAAAAGCTGGCCTCTTCTTCAGTGACTTTAAATACTCCAAATCATATATAAAATTTTAATGCATTGTGTTGGTATTTTACTATTCTTATATCAATATCAAACTGTTTATGATGTTTTTTACTCTCCTTTATCCAACAAGACTAGAAGAAGATGAACATAGTGGGAGAAACTTAGAGATGATGCAAATAGAAGGAAAATTAGTAATCTGGGAAATATTAGCATATGATTTGGGAGAGAAGAGTTTCCACAATCAAATTATTTTTTGAAAGATTAAGGAGTGTATACACTAAATAAATCTAAAATGCTGCTTTGGCATTTCTGGAGAAGATAATGTGGCTTATCTTTTTTAAGTAGTTAATATATTATGTCACATTAGTATATTTTTTCCGATATAACATTCCTCACATTTCTGAAATGAATACATTTGGTCATTTGGATTATTTTAAATAATCTGTTACACTAATCTGTTACACTAGTATTCTATTGAGGATTTTAAATCTATTTTATAAGTGAAATTGGCATGCAGTTTTATTTATGGTCTATTGTTTAGTAGAAGAGTTATACCATCTTAATAAAATAAATTGGAAAATGTTCAGTGTTTCCATCCTCAGTATATTTAGTATAGAAACGAATATGTTGGTATTTTAAACTTACTTTTTATTCAGTGACCTTTTTAATATTTTATTTATCCTGAATTTTCTTTTAGACATATAAAATTATATAGGTAGATAATCATAATTTCATCTTTTTTTTTTAGTCACTATTCTTTAGAGCAATAAGCAAATAGTCTATAAGAAGGTTAATTAATATGAAAGTAGTTCTTATTTGGTTTGGTATTTTAATGTGAATGCCTCTGTTATTTTATTGTTAACATAATATTATGTATGTAAATTCATTTATAGATGAATTAATAATATACAATAATGCATTGCATGTTTTTAATTGATTAAAGGCTATATTATTTTATCTATATTTTATCAAAGATATTTAAAATCCTGGAACTACATCAGCATCTACAGATGTTTCATCTTTTCTGGTATACATTTTAAGAGCAGCTTCTCTGGAGTTAGAATATCCAATTTAAATCTCAGCTTCATCACTTTTCAGTTGTGTGACCTTGTGAAATTTACTTAACCTTTTTTTGCCATAGTTTGTGTGTCTGAAAATAGTATAATCATAAAACTACCTACCTCTAATGATTAACAACTTTCACACTCACAATAATTCTGTGATTTAAAATAGGACAAGACTCTCTTTAGCTCACTCTTATATTCTTATAATCTGTGCAGACCATAAAATTAATACAGTCTATTTAAAATGATTAAAGAGATACACAAAGGTATAAAATGCATGTGGAAATAACAATATGTCACTAAAATAAGAACAGGAAGTATTTTATAAAGAATCATATAGAATTTCTAGAAATAAAAATATGATGATAGAAATTAAAAACTTATTGTATGTGTTAGAAATCATATTAGACACAGCTGAAAAGAGAATTTGTTAACTGGATTATATATTCAAAGAAACTATAAGTATAAAGAAAAAATAAATAATTTAAAACACAGAAGACTAGTTAAGAGTCATGGATGACAGAATAAGAAAATCCGTAATAGTTTATGTCCAAAAGAAATCCAGTATACGTCCAATTTTATGAAAAGAGAAAATACAGAGAATGTTGGAAGGCAATCCTGGAGAGTAACAGGTGAGAATTTTCCAAAATATTTGAAACAGTTGAATACTCAGATTCAAGAAGCATAGTTAGTTACTTCCTGAACTACATGGATTTGAACCGCATAGGTCCACTCATATGTAGATTTTCTTTTGTATCTGCCACCTCTAAGATAGAAAGATCAACCCCCCATATTACTTTTCCTCTTCAGCCTACTCATTTTGAAGATGACGAGGATCGACACCTTTATGATAATCCACTTCCACTTAATAAATAGTAAATATATTTTCTCTTCCGTATGATTTTCTCAACATTTTTTCTTTCTCTAACTTAGTTTATTTATTGTAAGAATACAGTACACATATACACATATAACATATGAAATGTGTTAATTCATTATTTGTTATTGGTAAGGCTTCTGGTCAACAGTAGGCTATTAGTTAAGTTTGGAGAAAATCAAAATTATACATGGATTTTTTTACTGCACAGGAGTTGGCATCCCTAACCCCCATGTTGTTCAAGGGCCAACTGTTTAATATGTTTAGGTACCTTGCTTTATTTCTTCATTGTTTTTTATTGTCTTGAGAGTTCAACCTGAATCACAATATTTAGTTTGTTTAAAATGTCCAAAGGTCACTCAGACTGATAATTTTACTATTCCAGTGAAAAATTAATTTTTAAACCCAAAACATCACAAGTATTGATTTTACTTAATGGATGTTGATGCTTTTATTCTGGCATCATTTTATTTTGTTTTTACATTGGTCATAGGTAAAGCTATGTTTTCCTTTTACATGGCAAGTCCATAACTTTTTCTGTTGATTAATGAAATCTTATTCCAGGACTTTGCTTTCCACACTGGAAACCATACTTACCTGTATATAATAAATAAACAGAGTAAACTTGAAAGCACGGTGTATGATTTAAGAAAGACCATAAACTAAATAAAGAAAATTCCTGATGGAAATCTTCAATTCTGTATGAAGCTCAAAACAGAATTCATTTTATCAATCTAGCATCAATTATCAAAGCCTGAATCTAGAAAGCATCGGGCAAATATTACACATTTAAATTGCTGATTACACAGTGGTAATTGAAGGAGTATCCCACCCAAAAAATATATAGTAAAGACTGTAGTTTCTAATACATTACCTAATTTATAATGTCTTTCTTTTTTTTTATTTCAATAAATTTTAGGAGATATAAGTGTTTTTTTGTTACATGAATGAATTTTATAATGCTGAAGTCAGAGCCTGTGGTGTACATGTCACCAGATTATTGTATATTGTACATGATATGTAATAGGTAGATATTTTTCCTTCACTCTCTCACCTGCTTAGCTTTCAATGTTCATTATACCACTATATAATCATATATATATCCCTTGTTTAGTTCCCACTTATAAGTGAGAACATGTGGTATTTGCTTTTCCAATCAGTGAGCGTGGACATTAGTTCATGCAGTGGGGCAGGGGGCACACAGCACCCACTCACATGGTGTGTGAGAATTCCTGGCCTTCCTGCTCCCTCCTTGGCCTGGCAGCAACAACAGGTATGACCTCCAGGTAGATGCAGCACTCTGGGGCTGAGACCTCAACTTGGCACCATTTGCAATGTCCAGGGGTCGTAAACTAGCAGAACCCCATTGTATCTTCTCTCTGGAGCGATGTCACTGCATAGTCACCAGTCAGCTCTCTATGTCATTTTTGAGGCCTACTGTGGTGGAGGGGCCCTCTGTCAGCTCCAATTGCAATGTCCATGGGGCAGGTGTGGAGCTCCAAGGCTCTTCCCAATGTTCCCTCCCCACGTGCATGTGCCTTCCCCGGGAACTTCTGATCTTGCTGAGTTGGTCACCCCATTTTCCTGTCCTTCGTTTTGGGAGCCTCCCCTCAACCTTTCTGTTGATTCCCAATGCTCTCTCATAGACGATTAATCCAAAGGTGAATATCTGCTCACCACTTTCAATCTTTTCCATGAAAGCAGCATGTGCAAGCTTCACATAGTACACTGTCTTGGTTCCTATCATGTACAATATCTTTTCATTGTGTTTACATATGATTATTATTTAATTAGATATAGAATTTTATGCATTTCCCGTAATTAAGACTATTTGTATTTATAAAAATAAATCTAGTTGCAAAGGAAAAGGTCCATGGCATTATCATTTTATTTTTTGGTTTTTTGTTATATTCACTTTGACTTTCAGTATGTTTGCATAATTTTTTTAAAAATGACATGTTTATATAGAGTATATTTATATTTATTTTACATAGACTAATATCAGATTTTCCATCTTCAGACTAAGGTCTTTATTCAAATACAAAAGTGTATTCTTTATTATTTTCTTTTGGAAATAATTTTATTATGCCAAATTCATGTACACCAAAGTATATAACGTTCATATGAAATATAAGGAATGATATTGAATTAGATACTCAAATAACCACCATCTAGTTTGGGGAAATATAACATTAATAGTATATTGGGAGACATTGTTTGTAACAAAATTGCTTTCTGCTGCTACATCTTCCTGAGATAATCATTATTCTAAATCTAGTAATCATAATTAACTTGTTTTTAATATTATAACCACATATGCATGCATTCATAAATAGCTATAATTTATTTGTGCATAGTTTTAAACTTTATATGAATGGACCAATTATAAATTCTATATGCTGATGTCTGCTGTTTTCATTAAATCTTATGTTAGTAGTAGTCTTCCATGAAGTCATGTAGCACTCTACCTGCATGATGTCCTTTCATTATATGAATATATTTCACCTTATTTCTACATTCAAATGTTGACTAAACTTTTGTGTTTTGTCATTGTAAACAATATTTCTATAAACGTTCTTTCATATAGCCCCCTGTGTAATATGCAAGTTTTTGTTCTGTGTATGTATACATTATGTACTTATAAAACTCTCTTATTTTAATAATTTGTATTGGTTTTGTAGTCTACACAGATAATCACATATACAAATAATGACAGATTTTATTTTTTCAACATAGCTATATCATTTTTTATTGGTTTACTGTGCTGAATTAAAAAATCAAAAAATATATAAAATAGAAATAAGTGAAAACAAGCGTTCTTGTCTTATTCCTAATGATAAAATACATGAGTTTAGCATTTCAACAATGGTATGCCATTTGATACAGGATTTTGGAAGACATACTTTTCAAATAAGAGAAGGCTTCTTCTACTCCTAGTTTTCTAATAATTGGTTTCTATTTTCCTTGTTTATCATAAATTGATACTTACTTTCTCCAAATGTTTTTCCCTGCATCTTTTATAATTAGGTCTTTTTTTCTGTGAAATGGATAAGATGGAGAATTAAATTGATAACTTTTATAATGTTAGATCCAATTTGCATTTCTGGGACAAATCCTACATGGTTTATATTTTATACATTGATGGATTTCATTTGGTCATACTTTATGATTTTTGCATCTATAATCATTATTAATACTACCCTATGATTTTCTTTGTCATATGCTTCTTGTTTGATTTTGGTTTCAATGTTAAACCAGCCACACACATTTTTGTATGTGTGTTTTGGGAAATGCCCTCTCTTTTATTGTCTTTGGAACAGTTTGTTTATTTTTGGTATTAACTACATTTGCTGTTGCTTAGTTAATATTCTGTTGAATCACCCTGTAAAACCTTCTGGATTTCTTTATGTGCTAATTTTATTACTGTTTCACTATCTTCAAGTGTTATAGGACCATTCAGTTATTCTAGTTCTTCTTGAACCTGCATTGAAAGACTAAATATGACAAATTAGTCTGCATTTTCAAATTTCTAATTTATTGGCATAAGTGATGTTCATATTATTTTCTTATTATCTTCTTAAATCTTTATTTATGCCTTAAGTGGAATTTTGTTTATTTGGAATTTCTTAAGTGGAATTTTGTTTACTTGGGCCTTCTCTCTTTTCATTTTAATAAGTCTTACTGGAGATTTAACAATTCAATTAGGCTATTCAAATAATATATTTTGGCTTTTGATCATGCTAATTGTTTTGTTTCTTATGTCAATTCTATTGTATTATTTTCTGGTTATTATTTCTTTCATCCTTTAATCTATTTGGGAATTTTTTCATTCATTTCCCATTATCTAAATTTAATTGCTTAACTTATTCATTTTTACTCTTTCTTCTTCTGTGATATAAGTACGTTAAGGCTGCAGATTTTCCACTGTGAACAACTTTAGCTGCATCCACTAAGTCAGAAGTGGCCTTCAGGACAAATGTGGCCTTCTAGGTCCTTAAGTACAGGCTGTTGACTGAATCCAAATTTTATAGAACAAGTTATTTTATTTTTATTAATACATTTTTGTTCATATTTTACATTTTTATTTTATTTTTAAAATGAATGTATTTACAATACTAAACAATAACATAAGTTTCCACAAAATAATACTCCCAGATTGACTGGCACAATTAGAGCATTAGTGAGGCATAAGGGCTAAATTGATGGCTACTATGCTCATGATTTAGTTCTAGCTTTGCCCGTCTGATTGGCATCACTACTGCACGAGGCTGGTTGGCAAGAGTGTATGGGGGTTGAGTACACCAGTTTGTTATCAGCTTTTGACAGTGATGCACTGTGTTTCTATTTGAAATGGAATTCGTGAATAGTTGTACAACCCAACAGTATTTTTTAATTCTGTGTGCGTAGCAGCCCATCATGTCAAAGAAGAACAAGAGAATGCTGAAGAAAGAAAACAGATTTTTAATAACATTTGGGAATTGCAATATTATCTTGTTTCTGCTCAAGATAAGATGATTTGCTTGCTTTGTGATACTGCAATATCAACATTAAAGAAATTCAATGCTCTTCAGCATCATAACACTAATAGGGACCACAAATATTTTTAAATTAGAGGGAGTTGCACAAAAGGTTGTACTGAAGGGACTAAAAGATAAAAAGCAAAAGCAAAGACAAGTTTTTCAAACATCAATAAGACCTGGAAATAATGCTGCTGTATAAAGTAGCTGATATACTCAGGGGAAAAAAAAAAAAAAAAGGAAGCCATTCAGTGATGTAGGACTTATGAAAGACTGCCTTGTCAAAGTTGTTGGATGCTTAGACCCCAGTAACATTTCAAAGTGCAAACAATTGCCTCTTTCAAGGAGAACCATAAATGTCTGGCAGTATGAATTAGCCTAATGTAACAGAAAAACTTCATGTGATACTTCAAAAGAAAAATATATGTTATTCAATCACTTTGGATGAATCAACTGATACTACTGACTCAGTGCAGGTTTTATAGTTCATTTAGGTCATAATGGAAGATTTTCTTTGCTACCAAGAGTTACTTGCTTTGGGCACTCTTGCAAACAGAACACGGGGAATAGATATCTTCAACAATTTTCAAGATAAATATCATGAAGTTGCACTGAATTTGGTAAATATAGTGAGTGAAAGTACGGACAGTGCACCTTCCATGACAGGAAAACATGAAGGGTTTATTGCACAGATAAGAAAATATTAACAGATCTAGATGTACTCATTTCCTTTCATTGTATCTTGCATCAGAAAAATGTGCTAAAGCTACTATTTTTGATGATACTTTGCAAAAAGTTCTAAGTATTGTTAACTATATTTGTGTAAATACAACATGGCATCATCAGTTTCATAACACGCTAAAGTTGAAGGATGAGGTTTTCAGTGTGAATTTGCCCTATAGTTCTGAAGTGCACATCTGTATAGTTCTAAAGTGCATTGGCTATCACAGGGGCAGGTGTTAGCCAAAATTTTATCTCTCTGAGAACAGATAATTAAATTTTATGAAGAACAGAATCAACAATGTGAACTACTGAAAGAAGATTTCTATAGGAAGACAGCATTTCTGTGTGATACCATGTCAAATCAAAATGACTTGAATATTTCTTTGCAAGGTAAAACTAAGTCTATATGATACATGGCCAAAAATTTCAGGCATTTCAAAAAAAGCTATCTTTTTCAAAACACTTCTTCAAAAGGAAATTTCAGATGAACATTTTCCCAAGTTTGCAAAGGTCACTGATGAGAATATATGTGAATCATTTGAAGAATACACACACTGTTATAGACCTATTAACTGGAGTACACCCACTGGTCTATAACACACACTGTTATAGACCTATTAATTAGAGAATACAATGAAAGTTTCACTGACCTTGAGATCCATGTCATCATACATGACGTCACATTAGCATTTCAGTCTCACCTGGTTGATATCACCAAGGCACATAAAGAACTACAGATGGAATTGATTGCACTCTCAGTAGATGACATTTTAAAGTTAGTGCTTGATGCTAAGAAAGAACCAATTGAAATACGGAAAAATGTAGTAGAATACCCACGCCTTCGGCAATATGCCCAAAAAATGCTGTCTTGCTTTTCAACCACTATTGCTGAGAATCTGCATTCTCCCATTTAACCCAAATCAAGATGCCCTTAAGGTCACAAATGACTGATACCCACCTAGAGAATGAACTGAAACTGCGGACCTCCATGTTGCAACCAAATATTCAAATGCTTTCCAACAAAAAGGAGGCAGAACGAAGTCATTAAAAGGTTAGTTAACTTTAAAATTAATAAATAGTTTTCATGTTTCGAAATTATTAAGTACATGGTAGATAGAATTTTACAAAATAATGTACAGTTTTAAGTATATCTGATTGAAATTTCTTGAATGCAGCCTATTTGATTACAACTAAATTAATGTGGCCTCAACATGAAAAAGTTCCCCACTCCCTCAGTAAGTATTGTTATATAAATTTTGCATTCATTTTAAGTGTTGTATAATTTCATTTTAGACAGTAGACATTTGGGATGTTCTTTTGAAGATCATTTCCGTTTTCCCTAAAATGTATCCTTTAAGTTGTTTAACTTGATTTTCAAAATTATTAGACTTTTTTTTAAAGCAGGAAGAAGAGGGAATACACAATTCTAGCAGAGACTGAGAATCCCAAAGACACAGCATACTTGTAAGAAAGAGCATGATTCAAAATCAGATATTCTTACTTTGGAATATCAGAATCCTAGACAAATGGAAAGGTAAAGTAGACCGATGGAACTCAGAGGGAAGTACAGGCCAGATATATAAATTTTAGAATTGTTGGCAGAAATTGATTTAAAAGACTCAGGAATTGAGGTGATTCTCTAGGGAGAGGGTGAATAAACAAAGCGTAAGAGGGCCCAGGGCCAAGGGCTAAGGAACCCCAGTTTCTATAACCCAAGACATTTCAAGTGATAAAGTGGAAGGAGCTTAGTTGATAAGGTGGAAAAGCTTAGTTGCTAAGGAGAACAGAGAAATAGTTTGGTAATTGGAAGGAGACATTTCATCAAAATTTTTGTTTTGTTTTGTTTTTCAAGGAGGAAAATATAAGCATGTTTGAAGACTGATAAAAAGGAACCTTGGAGAAAGAGAGTGGCTGAAGGCATGAAACAGACAAGGAAAAATCTAGGGAAGTAAAACAGCAAGAAAGCCTAAGATAAAAAGCCTGACAAAATTGGATATTGTCAAGGAGGTGCAACAATCAGAATTTTCATTTATTGTTGGTGGGAATATAAAATGGCACAATGATTTTGTAAAAAGTTCAGTTTCTTATAAAAACAATCATACATCTACTCTATTATCATCAATTTCACTCATACATATTTATCCAAAAGAAAAAAATCATATTAATATATCCATAAAAAGAATTTCTATAGTAGCTTTATTCATAATACCTACAAACTAGAAAAAAGCCTGTCCACCAATAGGAGAATAGATAAGCAAACTGCAACGTATTCAGGGAATGTAATACTATTCAGCCATGAAAAGAAACAAACAGCTGATACATTTAGCAATATGGATGAATCTCAAAAAATGTTTTGTGGAGTGAAAGAAGTCACATCGGAAGTAGTACATACTGTATTATTCCATATTATATGAAATTTTAAAACAGGAAAATCCAATCTATGTTGGAAAAAAACAGAAAGCAGTTTTTTCTTGGTTAGTGTGGAAGTAGAATATTGATTAGGAAGGGAATGAGGGAATTTTCTAGGGTGCAGGTAGTGACCTATATCTTAACAGAAGTTTGGGTTATGCAAAGGTATTTATCAAAACTCAGCAAGTATATATTTCTCTGTATTTAAAATTTACTTCAAGAGGAAACAAACTGGTAAATTAATATTAACCTCTAGTTGATAGGCATGCTGAGTTATGTTGGGGAAGTGTAATGTCTGCAATTTACTTGGAAATACATTAAAATGTATAAGTTGGATTTATGGGTGGATGGTTAGAGACGTGATAAAAATGTTTATAGTAAAATATCAATGGTAGAATCTAGGTAGTGGCTGCATGGATATTCACTTTCTATGTGTTTGACATTGTTTGTAATAAAATGTTGGGAAAACAGGCAGTAGGAATACGGTGTCTGGAGCTCTTTGTTTAGGTTGGTTTTTGATGCCATTGTGAGGGTTTGGAGGGAGAAAGGGAGTCAGAGAAATGCTCATCCTCAAATGAACTGATCTTAATAGAAAGAGAAGAAATGAATGTACTCAAGTCATTTCGGTGGGATAAAACACCTCAGAAACTTCAATTGCAGAATTGTAAGAAATGTCTGCAAGCTTTTTGTTGCCCAAGTGTTCATCAGTTTGTAAGATTCTTAAGGGCAGAGCCAATGTATTTTTTTGTCTATGTACACTTGGCATGTAGTGACCATTCATTGACATTTCAATTAATCAAGTATTTTTCTCCCTCTTCTATCATATTCCTGAACTGTGTAAAGAGCCAAAAATCATAGTCTTGTTAAAGCATCTCCTTTTCCATAGCTTTAAAAGTTAATTTAAAATCTGTTCTTCAGCCGGGCGCGGTGGCTCAAGCCTGTAATCCTAGCTCTCTGGGAGGCCGAGGTGGGCGGATCATTTGAGCTCAGGAGTTCGAGACCAGCCTGAGCAAGAGCGAGACCCCATCTCTACTATAAATAGAAAGAAATTAATTGGCCAACTAATATATAGAGAAAAAAATTAGCTGGGCATGGTGGCACATGCCTGTAGTCCCAGCTACTTGGGAGGCTGAGGCAGCAGGATTGCTTGAGCCCAGGAGTTTGAGGTTGCTGTGAGCTAGGCTGACGCCATGGCACTCACTCTAGCCTGGGCAACAAAGTGAGACTCTGTCTCAAAAAAAAAAAAAAAAAAAAAAAATCTGTTCTTCACTATTCTACCTTGGAATCTTTTCTTTTGCTCTCTCAAGGCTTTGGAGTTAAATGCATCTTCATTTTCTTTTTGCTTCTCCCTCTGACAGCTGATGCAAGATGGCAGGTGAAAGGTATTTAAAGTGCGGCAGGTGGGCTCAGTTCACACAAAGCAGTCATCCTCTTCTCAGATACACTTTTAATCGCTCTGAACTGTGCTAACTTAAACAAGTCCCATCTCTCTATAGTATCTCATACAGGATTCGAATTTTCTTAGAGGGACATGTCCTCATTTATTTGTTCACGTGTTTGCATTTTCTGTGACAAGCAAGAATAAAACACAAGGGAAAGGTGAGGGTCATCTCTAATGGAGAAATGCTGGTGTTGACGAACCTGAAATGTGTCATTCAAGGCGTCAGGGGAAATGTGAGCATCCTTTGTGGAGAAAGAAAGAACCACACAGAAGCATCACTGTACCCTACAATGTTCCCTAAACTCAGCATGACACATAGAAACTGGACCTAGAAATTCAAAGCACCGCAGACCTTTTTCTTTTCCATTTTAAATCACAGAAAGGTTCCCTAAAGTTCTACCACCTAGGTTGGGGGTAAAAAAGTAAAAAGCAAACGAGTTGAAAAATACCATGTACATTCAAAATTTAAATTTCTTGCCAATTCGGCAATGTAAGATATCATGGTAATACAGGGAATACTTGTTTAAATTTTTCATATACCCTTGCAATGAATCAAGATTTAAATGAGGAGATGCACATAATAGCAAAAAAAAAAAAAAAAAAAAAAAAGGTAGCAAAATCTCAAGCTTTCTTCTAGGTGAAAGATTAGTTACTTAGGGCCTTCGAATCTAAAAAAGCAAAACAGCAACTGGTATTTTCTTGCTTTAGAAACACACTTGTTAAAAATAGTTCTATAGGCATTTCTACTGTTAGATATCTAACACACACTATTTTAAAAAAACACCCTTATCTAGAATCCTTATCAAAAATAAAGAACTTTGTAATAGCAAGTACATTTGATCTGATCATACATGTGTAGATGTGTAAACTCTGGTTTAAGTAGCTTGACACAGCCAGATATTTTGAAACGTGTTTAGAATTTTCAATACCCTTTGTATTGTTTATTGGGGAGTTTTGTTTTTTTATTTTTGGTGCTGTTAATGCTATTTACAAAGTAGGTAGGTGTACACTTTAATTATCAAAATATACAAAGAAATGAGAAAATGTCTTTATTTCAAATTCTGACTTTTTCTTCCACACTCTAGTTGGTTTTTACTGGCAGTAGACACAGTGACATATAGACAGAGAAGGGGCAAGACATAGATAAAGCAAACAAAAATTGAACAAAACACAGGAAGACGACATTTACAATGCAGCTGACAAAGCCAGTCACTTCACTTTAAATAATGTGGCAGGCTGCAAAACTATAGTAATTACTAGAATTTCATTTTCATTAACTAATAAACCAAGGAAAACAATTTAAGTATCTGAATGTCATTTTTCAAATGAAAATAAACTGTAAACATTTGAATAACATCACAGCAGGGATAATATACCTAAGGAAATCTATTGAAATATGCTGGTGGATTCATCCTCTTCTATCACATTAAAACTGCAATTGACTGTAAACCTCCTACCACTCTCCACTGAGACTTTAATTGTAAAGATTCCTGTTACATATCATATTAGAATTTAGTTAAAATTGTAGAACACATTATTTCCAATCAGACAGCCAACCATCACTCACAAAGATTTTTAAAAAGGTGATTAATAATTCATCTCAGATAAGGAAAAGATCTATATTTATACCATCTTCTCAGCCACCATAAACTACCTGACAATTGTTCAGTAATGATGCCCAGTAAATTCTTTAAAATGGTAATTTGTCATTCTGTCACTTCATTTGTGACCTAAAATTCCTCACTTGAGGCATCATCAAATAAATTAATCACTTTCCAGGATCCATTTCTCTGTTCTGCACGTTATTATGCCCGGGCTCTCTTGTGTTTCTCTTCATTTACATATATTTAATGGCTGAGCCGTGGTTCACGATGGCACATAACGCACACATCTCATTACAGGTGAAATATTCTAACTGCCACTATCACTGGGAAAGAAAATAACTCTCCCAATTTAATTTTCCTGATGTAACAAAACCATGATTCTTCACTATGAAATGTTGATGCCATCCATCAGTCACAATCAATAAAATCATCATAGAAGTACGCCTTCTTCAGCATCTTTCCTTCATACCAGTATTATTTGAGGAAGGTAATTAAACTCATAATATGTAATGAATGTAAATGAAGTAAAAATCCTCATGTTAGCTCTCCATGCTTATTTTATAGCTTTGATTTAAAATATTTCTCCCCAACTTACAAATACATACAGCCCAAATAGAGAGATATTAGCTACAAAGACAATATTCATCAACAAACAGAATTAATTTTTAAAAGAATATTTTTAATGTAAAAGTACCAAATAGTATCATTTACAGATGTTTTCACTTAAAATGACATATTCTCTTTGGGCTTACATATTTTCAGGATTTCTGAATATGTGGCTAGTACTTTGGATATATGTGCCATCATGTGCTAAAATGAATGATTTTTTTTTTTTTCAGTAAACTGGTCTACTTTATTCCTGTCATTGAAGGGCTGCAAATACTGTCTGTTCTCAAGTCAGAAATTATTTTGTTGAACTTGCAATCGCGCTCATCGCTGATTGAAGAAGCCTGTGAAATGTAGATTAAAGAAGTAGGACATTTTACAAACAGTGGATTGGGAATTAGCACTTCAGAACTATTTCCACCTACTGTAAATATTCAACTCAAATTGCTTTCATATTATTTTTGTAAAGGTCAATAGGGAGTGTTTTAAAGTAAACTAGTGTCACATAAACATTGCCCATGTCTCTAACTATGTTACAACCTAATTTAAGATTCATTAACTCGTTCTCCCCACATACTTAGGAACATTAATTTCAGGGAATGGTACCTTACAGAAGTCCATTTGGAAGGAGGATTCCCTTCATTATGAATTTATCATCAAAGGAACGGCAACTTTCTTTACCTTGGAAGTGGTCCCTGTTTGCCTGTTTAAAATAATGCTTGAAAGAGTGTCTAAAATAAAAAATGAAATATTAATTCTACATCTCAGTAACAAAGGAGAAAGTAGGTGAATATCACTGCTCCACAGATGAATGACCTAACTACAATATTGACAAACCATCTACACGGTACTACCTTCCTTCCTCATTAATTATCATATAGTTACTTTTAATGGGCACTTATTTAAGAAAAAAGAAAAAGATTGCGTGTGCAGTTTGCGTGTGTTTTCATTAACACTGCAGCCGTCTGTTAACCTAAAGCAACACTCGAGCACACAAACCCTGAGAGACTTAGCTGAAAATAGTGGTTGACCATTTTCCAGAGTTCTTTGGGGATGGCTTAAGGTGCATCTGAATTTTAAGAGTGTTATTAGTTCAGACTAAAGCAAGAGCTGGGAGTATTGATGGGTGTTCCTACATAGGACTGGACCCGGAGCCCAGATGATATCTTTGTGTGGAATATAACAGATTGAATCTTCAAGTGCACATCAAAGTGACTTGGCTCATTGTGGTGATGATGTTGAGGGTAGAAAATAAACTTTTACCATAATCTAACAAAACAGATGCAACTCAAGTCCTCCAGAAAATAGGATTGGAATGCAGTGGTGTAGATTAGAAAGCTATTGAAAAATCTCACAAAAACTAAGTAGCATTATGATCCAAATAATGCTAAATATTTATATTAAAACAAAGACATTAGGCAAACTAGATTAAGCTATTTTAAATAATAAGAAAAAAGATATGGAGAAAAATATTATTTAGGAAGCATGAATGAACTAGATGCATTTTAGTAAATTTGGTGCTCTGAATATTTAATGAACTAAAGTATATTTTAAGGACAGATGCAAGTTGCCAGTAAAGAATGGAGGGATGAAGGTGAGTAAGTTTCATGGCATGAACAAAGAGGAAAGAGGAAAGATCGTTGCAAATATAAATGTGTATATTAATTATGTTAAATGTACCACAGAAACTTGTGATTGTCCACATTATGGAAGAATGCACTTAGCAAGACTAAATCTTTAATGGGGGTGGGTGCCATTTCTTTATTATTTAAACAATCATCTCCTTTTTGCAGAAGAATTCACTTCTCAGGTTATATTTACAATTCTGCTAATAAAATCTGCCTGAACTGAGATCCCTTGATATTTCATTCATAAGACATGTACCCTAATAATAGCACTAGAAAATATTGTCACTACCATTGGTTGCCTCAAATTATTATTTTCCAAGAACACAAAAAAATTGAGATTATGGTCCAACCCCAATCTGCAGTTGCTAAAATAAATGCTGTATGGGAAATTCCAATTAAATGGAAATTTCTATGAGGCAAATCTTTTAAGTCCAAGGTAGAAAGCTTAGTTCAGACATCCTTCTATTGCCAAAGGCCAATGTTTATTGACATAAATAACCAGTTACACCTGAGACAACTGATTATTGAAAATTTGGATTACCCCTGAAGGCATAGTAAATACTGTACTGGGACTCAGACAGACTGAGTTTGATCCAGTAGTAAACTATTAATATGTAACCTTGCATAAGTCACTTTTCTTCTTGAAAGTCTTTTTCTCCTGATTCACAGAATGGGGATTAAAGCAAGAAAATGGCCACCAATTATGGCCACCATAATGCCAAGGGTGGCCATCAAAATCAATAAGCAAATGGATGAAAGTGCATTATAAAGCTTTAAATATTAAGCTAATTTTCATTTCTTTTTCTTTGGTGATATATTAGTTTCCTAAGGCTGCCATAACAAATTACCTAGGCTGAGGGGCTTAAACAATAGGAAATGATTTTCTCACAGCTCTGGAGGCTGAAAGTCCAAGATCAAGGGCAGGTGTGGTTTCTCCCAAAGCCTCTCTCCTTGGCTTACAGAAAACCACCTGCATCCTGTGTCTTCACATGGCTATCCTCTGTGAGCTCATGTGCCTGCTGTCTCTTTATCTTCTTATAAGGACACCAGTCATTGGGTTAGGGCCCTGCCTTATGACCTTCTTTAACTTCAATTACCTCTTTAAAGGCCTTATCTTCAAATAGTCACATTGAGGATATGAACTATAACATGAATTTGGGGAAGGGGACAAAATCAGTCCATTAAAAATATGTATATAATTAACCAAAATTTTAAGGAAGATTTCTTAGGATAACTGTGGTAAATACTGTAATTGCTCCATCATATCCAACTCTCTTTCCCCTCAAGGCATTTGAGGCAGGTTAAACATCCCACACTGTTGCAGTTAGGTAGGGATTTGTGAATAATTTTGGCCAATTAGTCATGAGCATACAGGACAATTCTAACTATCGGTATATGGCTCCCCAGTACCCTTTTTTCCTGCCATGATCTTGAGTTGAGATGAAGTGTTACAAGATTGAGGCAGCTTAGATGGCTGGGCCTCCACATGGAGGAAAGCTGCCCTGCAGTTACTCAAAATGTCAGCAGACTTTGGGTGCATAAGAAACGAACCCTTGTTTTGTTAAACCACTGGAGCAGGCACATTCCAATCCTCTAAGGAGTCACAGCCTTGTATATCTATTCCCCTTCAGTGGAGGCAAAATCCATGACTTGCTTTTACCAATAGAATATGGCAAAGGTAAGGAGAGAGCCAGCTCCTTGAATAGGTAATGCTACATGGCAAAGGTAATGGGATGCCACACTCATGGCCATGTTATGTTGTTAAAGTCTCTATCTTGTTGGCATGGATGTAGACAAAAGGGGATGCTCATACCCTGTTGGTGGGAAAGTAAATTAGTATAACCTCTCTGGAAAACAGTACAGAGATTTCTCAAAGAACTAAAAGTAGATCTACCATTCAATCCAGCAATCTCAATACTGAATATCTACCCAATGGAAAAGAAAGCATTATATCAAAAAAGACACCTGCAATCATATGTTTATTGTGCAATTCACAATTGCAAAAATATGTAATCAACCTAAGTGCCCATCAACCAATGAGTGGATACAGACAATGTGGTATAGATACATCATGCAATACTACCCAGCCTTAAAAACCAATGAAATAATGCCTTTAGCAGCAACTTAGAACTAGAGGTCATTATCTATCCTAAATGAAGTAACGCAGGAATGGAAAACCAAACACCATATGTTCTCACTTATAGGTGTGAGCTAAACTACAGGTATGCAGGGGCATACAGAATGATACAATGGACACTAGAGACTCAGAAGAGGAGAGGGTAGGAGGAGATGAGGAGAGCAGAACTACTTATTGGGTGCAATGTACACTATTTGGGTGAGGGGTACACTAAAAACCCAGACATCAACATTTTACAATTCATCTCTCTGGCCAAAACCACCTATACCTCCCAAATTTAAAAAAAGAAAGCTAAAAATAGGATTTAAAAAGACTGTAATTTAACAGACTGTAAGAGAGAGACTCAAGTACTGGCCTTGATGAAGGAAGCTGCTGTGACATAAACTGACATAAAAAAAAATATATATGACAAAAAAACTGTAAAAGGCTGTAAGTCCTTAGGGCATCCCCTAGCCAACAGCCAGCAAAGAAATGACCATCAGTCTTATAGACTCAAGGAAATGAATTCTGCTGTCAACTGCATGAACATGGAAGAAATCTCATCAACCTCTAGAGAGGAACACAGCATAGTTAACGCCTTGTTTGCAGCCTTGTGTGATGCTGAGCAAAAGACTGGTAAGCTATGCGCAGACTTCTGATTCATTAAAACTTTCAGGTAATAAATATATGTTATTTGAGCCCAATGAATTGGCAATAATTTATAGACAGTAGTGAAAACCTAATATAACCACTGAGATTTGGGGGCTGTTTGTCTTCACAGCATAATAGCCTGTTATGGAAAAATTGGATAAGGTGGAAACCATAGGAGTTGATTGCCAAAGCAATTGAGTGGGTGCTAGGTTGAAAAGTTATAACCAACGTGAGTATGGAAGAAGGGACTGACATCACTCAGAAGGGTGGCATGCACATCTGGAGGGAGGTGTACCACCATACTAATCTCTCACTCACATTTGTGTCCATTGGGTGGTGGGAAGAGACATACTTCTTGAATTTCAAGATATCACAAAAGTTTGAATGTTATTAAAAACACTGGATTTCAGAAATAGGATCTCAGGATACCTATGAAGAATAAATCTAACAAATATTAATCAAAATGAAATAAAACATAGTGTCTTTGGTACCAACTCCAGTCCTGAACTTTAACAACTATAACATAACTACTTAACTTGCATACCATGATCCCAAGTGTTGCCTGTCTCACCTAATATAAGAGACGCATAATCTGAAGCAAGTTTCTTTTATCCTGAGAGCATCTGATCACATTTAATCTGGTGTCACCCTCCTCCTCCTCAGTATCATCACCAAAAACATACATTAAAGACTGTGATGGCTTATGTACAGAATAAGAAACAGATATCAACCCTACATATGGGAAGCTTTCTTCTAAGATACTCATTTACATTCATTGAAAAGAAGAGATGAATATAGTTGAAATATAGTCATGCCCACATAATGATGTTTTGGTTCACAACTAACTGCATATATGACAGTGATCCCATAATATTATAATATGGTATTCTTGCATAGATTTTCTCTGTTTGGATATGTTAGATACACAAATACTTCCTGTGTTACAAATGCCTACAATATTTAGTATAGTAACATGTCATATAGGATTATAGCCTTGGAGTAATAGGCTGTATCATATAGCCTAGATGTGTAGAAGGCTATACTATCTGGTGTTGTGTAATACACTCTACAATGTTCCCACAATGCCAAAATTGTGCATTTCTCAGAATTTATCCATGTGATTAAGGGATGCATGACTGTAGTTAAATACACAACTCTTATGCATGCAAAGAACTAAATTCTCTAATGCTTGGAAAAGGGTTGGCTAATGAATCACACAATGGAATCTTAAAGTGTGGTAAATTCAAAGAGAATTCTGTAGCAAGAGTCTTTGTTTTGTTTTGTTTGGGGGTTAGAATAACAAAATATCCAAGACAGCTCTGGTTACTTCAAAAAGGCAATTTCCCAATAGAAATGATAAAGTAGAATATTATCTCTATAGTATATAGAATATCAATAAATACATTAAGTAAATAATATGTCTCTTGTATATGTTGCCACTGGAATTCATGATAAGAGAGCTCACAGTATCTCTTCGTGTATAGATTTAATAATTGGGCATATTCTCCACTGTCCAGTAAAATATAAACACCCACTTCATTGAAAGCATGGTACACTCTCTTCTAGACTTTGATTTTTTTTTTTTTCGTTTCTGATGGATTTTCTAATACCTCATTCAAAAATGCTAAAGACATTTTTTTCCTTTGACAATGGATTGTAATACGTGCACTGAGTTCCTTTCCAAGGATTCTAGGTTATCTTTCTTGCGACATTCATAGGGGAGAAGTTGTTATTCTAAATAATGCTGTTGCAGTTAAGATGGGTCATAGATTTGTGGACTTCAGCCTTTTCACTGGAACAGTATCTAGTAAATACATGAGCCTTGTTTCACCTCTGTATATTTTGCAAAATTAGATAAAATGGAACCGACAAGTACAACCACCTCATTCCAAAGTTTCTCCTCATTTAGTATTCTCAGTTATGGAGGAGAAAACCTAACTATGACATGTGTTTTCCCTGTTTTCCTCATTGCACAATATAGTGGAGGTTTTTTTTTTTTTTTAATTATTAACATTACTGTTTTCTGTTTTGGTGTTCTGTGGTACTCAATTTCAATGACAACAATTAGTAGTAGTTGTGCATTTGCTATTCAATGCTGGGAATTGAAAATTTTTTTATAAGCACATCCTGTTTTCAGTAATTGGATATACCACCAAGGAGTAAAACAAAAGATGAAACATCCTTCAAAGGGAGACAAATGGAATTAATATTCCAATTGGGTAATTACAATCCACGAGCCTAAAAAAAAACGCCTGTCCTTTCATTTTCAATCCCAGATTATTGAGCAACATGGCTCTGTTATACTTAAAGCCTACTGTCTTACACCACACACAAGGATGCTTTTCAAGTTTGGGTTAAAATAATTTCTTCTAATGTTTGGAGTGGCTAGTTCTTTGACATCTTTGGAATTTTCTGGCACAATACTAGCAAATGAACTGATTTTTCTCAGTGTTCTTACCTCTCCCATCATAATTTAAGTTTCAAATAATATGTATCATTTACATGACACAATGCAATATAAGTTAGATTTCTTTTGCTGAAAAGGGGCATAGAATTAATGTTAAGAGCATCAACTTGGTGGTTAGACTGCCTTGGTCCAAGTCTTGGTCATGTAGTTTGTCAACAGCATGAAGCATGATCTTGGACAAGCTACTTAAACTTTTGGTATCTCAGTTTCCTCCTTTCAATAATAATAATAGTACCCACCTTAATATAATAATAGTAGTTAATGTTTGTGAACCTTCGATATGCATCAAGCACACTTCTATATGTTTGAACATATACTGATGCACATATGCACATGCATAAGCTTCCTGGAATAGTTTCTGACGTAAACTGAGCACTCAGTAAATGTTAGCAATCATAATGGATGTTAGTGTTAGTCCTAGTAATAGAAACAGTTGTAGTAGGGTTTTTATCTCCTTCTTCTAATTCCATTTGTTGTTATAGATTTCAAATCCGACTCTTATCTAAAGGGTATTTCAAAGGTCCTATTTCAGTTTTAGTAAGAAGAGACTACATCATGAATACTTATCAGAGATAATAAAAATTTCACATAAACCCTGAATATTTTAAATTGTCTTAAAAATACAACATATATAGGCACAAAATAAGTTTCACCTAGATAAGTACAGAATAATAATATGGAGAAAACATGGATTATAAAGTCAGTTCCACAAATTAGTAGAGACTTACTGAAATACTGAACACACTGTCAACTTTCTTCTTTATTAAAAATACAAGCATTTGTGGTGGTGGAGAAGTGCTAGGTGTAGGAATAAAAAATGAAAAGGTTAGGGTGCCCTTCTTCCCTGTGTATATCACAAGTCCTCTGTCTTTGGACCCAAAATGCCCCACACCTCTGAAGTGAGACTACGGTAAGAAGCAGCATTTCACATGAGCACACCTTTGCGCATGCTCACACGTATATCCACCACACCCCCAAGTACATGCATTCCCTCACTCACTCATTCTCTGTGGAGAAAACTTACTGGAATAAAATTATAAACCCAAACACCAACCCTCTTTTGAAATTGTTAAAAGATATCAATGATTATAAGTTTTTCCATCTATTTATATTGTAAGATTTCATTGTTCTTAGATATCTTTAAAGTGTCAAATTAACAATGCCCCTTGTTTTTAAAAAAATCATCAAACAGTTCTGTGTGCTATAAACCAAAAGGGCTAAAAACCCCATTCTACTCCTCTGAAGGAACCATTCATTGCTAACAGATTGGTTCACTCTTATAGTTACCTTCTACACAAAAGTAAATACATTTAAACACACACTTTTTTTTACAAATTAAGAATACAAATACATTATTTTATGATTTACTTTCGACAACATATTATGACTGTTGTTTCATGACAATGTTGATAGATTTCTTTTAATAAATATTTGAGTACGCTATACACATTGTAAAACAGAACAAACTCTGGAGCTTACATTAGATAAGGTGATCAAGAAAGTAAGAGGGGATATTTGGACAGAAGTCTAAATAAATATGCCAGTATGCTGTCCCAGAGAATGGATTTACCATTAACACATATACGTGATTCCTTGTCTCCTTTATTTTAAAAAACTGAATGGTCCTATGTTATATAACGCTGTGTACTAAGTTTTTTCATCATAAAGATTTCAATAGACATATATTTAAAATGTTAACAAATATTTCCAAATTGCTTTCCAGTCTAGTTTTACCCAAGTGCCCTGACACCAAAACTATGTGAGATTTTCTATTATCTCCAATCCTTGCCAGCTCTCAAACTGTCATACTTTTTTATTGTTCTCTAAACTTACTTTAGAGAGATGAGAAATTGCATCTCTACTTCCATTTCGTTGTTACTAGTGAGTTTACAGATCATATCACATATGTTACAGCATATCTGCTTTTTTTCTCTTAACTGCCTACTTATACATGTATTGTTGGTCTTTCTCTAAGGGATATGCATGAATACACTGGGTATTAAATTACTCTTTTTTATCATAGAGGTTGAAAAAAATTTACACAGTTTAATGTTGATCTTTTGACTTTGTTGATGTTGCTTTTCTTAAATTTTAAAAAAAGTTTTATATACTCAAAAATTATTTTTTCCCATATCTATTTATCATTGAGTACCTACAATATGGCATACTCTTTCCTAGATATAGGATTAAAAACAATGCTTACAATTTAGTGGAGGGAGAGAGACAACAAATGTATAAATATAAAGTGATTCCTATGCCATACAAGGAATAAGCAGGGCATTTAAAAGGTATTTAGGGTAGGGGAGCTACCCATTTATACAAGCAGTTGAATCCGTCCTCTCTGAGAAGGTGACATTTAATCAGACTCTAGAAGGAAACAAGAGAGTGAACCACACAGGGAAGGGCCTTCCAATCACGGAAACAGCAAATGAAGCAAGACCCTACTAAGCGTGTGCTAAGAATGGCAAAGAGGCCAAAGGCTGAGTGGATCAGTGAGTGCCAGACTGTGATGTGAGAAGCCACTGGAAGATCTTGAGCAGAGGTGTTATATTATTTGACTTACATTTTAAAGGATCATTCCGGCTACACCACAGAAAACAGATCCCAGAGGATGAGAACTAAGGCTGAGGTAGGAAGAACATTTATGAGGATATTGCAGTAGTCCGGGGAAGAAATGCTGAGAGCTTCTGGGGATTTTGACATGCTTATGAAAGATTTATTTTCTTTAAGAGTATAAAGACAAAATTTGCATACATTTTCTCTTCTAGGTTAGGTTTAAAGTTTTGTTTGTCGTTAGATTTTTTTTTATCACATGCAATTTTTTTTAGAGTAAAAGGTAAAATAGTGTTTCTTCTTTTTCTCCCACATTTACCTATGTTTTCTCAAGGACTGTTAAAATTGAGTATTTTACATTTAGACCTTTTATCCACCAAGAATCTATTTTGTAAGTTACAAATTAGACATCAAGCTTTAAGGTGTTTTTTTTCCCACCAAATGTGCTTTTATTCTAACAATCATTTATTTAAAATTTTATCTTCTCCTCACTGATGTAAGATGTTCTATTCCTATATGTACAGTCAGGCATTGCTTAAATATGGGAATATGTTTTAACAAATATGTTGTTAGAAGATTTTGTTGTGGTGTGAACATCATAGGGTGTACTTACACAAACATAGATGCTATAGCCTACTGCACACCTACGCTTTATGGTATAGCCTTATAGGCTACAAACCTGTACAGCATGGTACTGTACTGAATACTTCAGGCAATTATAACACAATGTTAAATATTTATATATATAAACATATCTGAACATAGAAAAGGTACAGTAAAAATATGGCAAAAAAGATGAAAATGGTGCACCCTGTGTAGGGCACTTACCATGAATGGAGCTTGCAGGACTGGAAGCTGCTCTGGGTGGGTCAGTGAGTGAGTGGTGAGTGAGCATTAAGGTCTAGGACATTGCTATCCACTACTGTGGACTTTATAAACACTCTGCACTTAGGCTACACTAAATTTATTAAAGAATAAAGTAATCCTGCTACAACATTACAACGGCTGTGATGTTCCTGGAGACAGAAATTTTCTAGCTTCATTATAACCTTATGGGGCTACTGTCATATTCCATGCAGTCCCTCATTGACTGAAATGTCATTACGCAGTGCCTGACTCAGTACTTGAATATATTTCTGGACCATGAATTCATTGATTTGTCTCTTGATCTTTGTGCCAGGAAAATGCTATTCTAATTATTGTTGCTTTTTAATGTATTTAACATATTTTAAGATTCAGTAAAGACAGTAAATCATTGTCTGACATTAACTAACTAGCTACAGTCCTTTATTAAGTTATTTATGATAATTTTCTCTATCATCATTATAAACTAGGAAAAAAAAAAGCAAATAAGAAGAGCCTAAGAAAATCATGTGTTTGAAATGCTACTTACATTCTTGAGCTGTCTCATGGCCATCACTCCACCCCCCACCCCAAAGCAGAATCCTTCCTCTGCCTTCCATTTCCTCATCCTCTGTTTATGAGCTTCTATGATCCTCTCTGAAAATAACTACTTCGTTAACGCTTTGTGTTACCTCCAATTGTTTGTGCATCAAAATCTACAGACTGCAAGCTTACGTATAGAAATAATACATGTCATAGTTAAACAGCTTGGGTATTTAGTGTAGTTTGAAGCACAGATGATTTTTTAAATTTCAATGAAGTTCAATTTATTATTTTTTATTTTGTTGCTCATATTTTGATGCCAAATCTGAGGTCATCCACATTTATTCCTATCTTTCTTCCAAGATATTCATAGTTTTAGCTTTACTATTTAGGCCTTTGAAAATTTTTGAGTTACTTGTTATGTGTGCTGTGGTAAGAGTCCGATTTCATTCTTTCATGTGTAAATATCAAATTTCCCGATACCATTAGTTGAAAATACAATTTTTCCCCATTGGATTGTCTCAGCACTCTTGTCAAAAATAAGTTGACCAAAAATATATGGTTTAATCCTGGAGTCTAAAGTCTATTTCATTGATTTATATGTCTCTTCTTATCCAAGTATCACACTATCTTGGTTATTGTTGCTTAGTAGTATTTTTTGAAATTGGGAAGTATGAGTCCTCCAATTTTGTTTATCTTTTCCAAGGCCATTTCCATCAGTTAAAATCCCACATGAAGTTTAGGATCAGCTTGCCAATTTCTACAAAGAAGCCTACTGAGAGTCAATAGGATTGCATTGAATTCATAGATCAATTTGAGGAGCTTTACCATCTTAACAATATTAAGTCTCCCAACCCATGAACATAGGATGTTTCCTTTATTCATTTATAATAAATCTCCTTTGTTTCCACAATGCATTGCAATTTTAGGAATATATATTTTGCACTTTTGTTAAATGTATCATTAGGAATTTTATTATTTTTAATGCCATTGTAATTGAGGTTTTTCTTCTTAATTTCATTCTTGAATTGTTCATTGCAAGTACACAGAGAGTAGTTTTACATATATTGATCTTATATCTTGCAACCTTGCTGAACTCATTAAATCTCCAATAGTTTTTGTGTTTGTGTGGATTATTTGGCATTACCTATAAACAAGATCATGTCATCTCTGATTAGCCATGGTTTTATTTCAGTTTGTATGCCTTTTATTTTCTTTCCTTTGCCTAATTGCCCTAGCTAGAACCACTAGTACAACGTTGAATAGAAGTGGTTAGAGTGGACGTCACTCTCTAACTATTGGTCTTAGAAAAAAAGTAACCAGGCTTTCATTATTATCTATGATGTCAACTGTGGGTTTTTTGTATTCACCCTTTGTAAGATTAAGCAAGTTTTCTTTTCTTCTTAAATTTGTCAGGGCGTTCCACCAAAACCCGCCTGTTTCACTTATCCGCTCCTAAATTGAGCAGCTACTAATGCTTACAGCTTATGAGGTGATTTTGGGTCATACTTCTGATTGGTTGACTACCATGTAAATGAAGTAACTTTTGGGACATACTTCCGATTGGCTGACTACTATGTAAATGAGGTGACTTTTGTGAAAACTTGCCATTGGCTAACTGTAACCCCCCAAAAGTTATAAAACTAAAAGAAAACGAAAAAGGAGCACTCAGAGTTTGGTGGCAGATATGCCTCTCTGAGCCCCCTGGCAAAATAAAGCTGACTCTCCAAACTCTCCTTTTGCCGCTCGGGTTTTTCTTGGGCCAAGAACTGTTCACATCTGCTGGAACAAATTGTTGAATATTTTTTAATGAAAGAATGTTGGACTTTGTCAAAGGCTTTTTCTGTATTTTTTTGCATGCTATTTCTATTAAGATGAGCATATGCCTTTATTTTTTATTTTATTGATGTGATATGCTGTTACACTAATCGATTTTCAAATATTAAGCCAAATTTACATTCCTGAGATAATTCCCACTTGGCTATGTGTATGATTCATTTCATATGTTGCTGATTTTATTTGCTAGTATTTTGTTGAGGATTTTTGCATGCATATTCATAAGAGATATTGCTGTATAATTTTCTGTTCTTGTGAAATATTAGTCTGGCTTTGGTATCAATACTGGCCTCATAGAAAAAGATGGGAACTGTTACACTTCTTTCATTGTTTGGAAGAGTTTGTGAAAATTTGCAAGTATTAATAATTCTTCTTTACATGAATTCACCCATGGAGCCATCTGAGCTTGAAGTGTTTTTTAGTATAGATTGTTTTATTACTACATGTATCTATTTACTGGGTATGAGTCTATTCAAATGCTTTATTACTTCTTGAAACAGTGTCAGTGATTTGTGTATTTCTAGGAATTTGGCCGGTTTATCTAAATTACCGGATTTATTAACATGAAAGTATTTATAGTATTTCTTATAATTGTTTTTCTCTACAAGGTCATTAGTAATGTCCTCCCTCTTCTGATCCTAGTGATTTGTGTCTTCTTTCTTCTTTTCTTGGTCAATTTAAGTTTGTCAACCATTTAATCTTTTCAAAAAACAGTTGTTTTTATTGATTATCATTTGTTTCATTTTCAATTTCATTTTTTTCTCACTAATATTTATTATTTTCTTTCTTTCTCTTGCTTTAGGTTTCATTTTCTCCTCTTTTTTCCACTATTTTAAGATAGATTGTACGATTATTGGTTTGAAATCTTTCTTCTTTTATTTTTACTTTAGTCATTTACTGCTATAAATTTCCCTCGAAGCACTTCTTAACCTGCATGTCATCTCATATATTTTGTTATGTCATGGCTTCAGTTTTATTGATTATAAAATATTTTCTAATCTCCCATTTGATTTCTTCTTTGACTCATTGGTTATTTAGGTGTATTGTTTACTTTCCACATATATATTTTTCCAATTTCTTTGTGTTAATAGTTTCTGATTGCATTCCACTGTAATCAGAGAAACTACTTTATATTATTTCTATTTTTTTTACATTTATTGAGTTACTTTATGATCTAGTCTATTGTCTATCTTGAAGAATGTTCCTTGTGTACTTGAGAAGAATGTATATTCTGTTGTTGAGTGGACTGTTCTGTAGATGTCTGTCAGATCTCATTTTTTCATAGTGTTGTTCAAGTCTTCTGTTTTTTTGTTGATCTTCTGCCTATTTGGTCTATCTATTTTGGAAAGTGGAGAATTGAATTCTCTTATTATTGAGTTGTCTACTTCTCCCTTCATTTCAATTGGCTTTTGCTTTATGTATTAGGTGCTCTGTTAACTAGGTGCATATGTGCATAAAATTATTATATCCTCTTGATGGATTGATCTTTTTGTCATTCTAAATGTCCCCCTATGTCTAATAACGTTATTTGCTTTAATATTTATTTTATCTATTATTATAATAGTCATTCCAGCTTTCTTGCTGTTTGCACAATATATCTTTTTCTAATCTTTAATTTTTTAAATCTATTTGTACCTTTAGAAGGTACAATGCACTGTCCATTGCTTCATGGAGCCACCCTTCTATTTGTACCTTTAAATCTCAAGTGTGTATCCTAAGATAGCATAGAGTTGGATCTTTTTTTGTTTTTATCTTGTCTTACAATTCCTCCTTTTTGATCAGAATATTCAATTCATTCACATTTAATGTTATTATTCACACAGTTGGATTTATATTTGTCATTTTACTTTTATTTTCTGTATATCTTATGTTTTTTCCCCTATTTCTCTTTTGCTGCTTTCTTTTGTATTAAGTAAAATTTTCTAATGGAATGTTTTAATTTCTTTAATAAATTTTTATTCTATTTTTAAAGTTATTTCTTTAATGGTAGATTTCAGGCTTATCATATATATATTAATTTATAAAAAAATCTTCATATTTATACAAACTTCATTTCAGTGAAATAGAGAAATATTACTTCAATATAGCTCTATTCTCTTTCACCCTTTTGTGGTATTATTAACATCTATAATGGCTACAAACCGAATGATCCATTATTAAAATTATTATTTCATAAAATGTTATATATTTTAAGGAAGCTAAGGGAAGAAAGTTAAGCAAATATATATTTACAGCTTTTTTATATTAACCTTCTCATTTATCATTTGTAATTCTCTTTATCTATCCCTATGCATGCAGGTTTTCATCTGTAGAAATTTCCATAGCCTAATATAGCTTTGCATTCACCCACCTGTTTTGTGCTGTTATTAGCTAAATATTACACCTCTATATGCTATATGTTATAGGTTCAACAATACTATATATACTATAATATAAACTATATACACTATACTATAGTATGCATACTATAGTATAGTGTGTGTGTATATACAGATACAGGTTGAGTATCCCTAATTCAGCAATCCAAAATGTGAAATGCTCCAAAATCAAAAACTTTTTGAGTGCTGACATGATGTCACAAGTGAAAAATTCCTCACCTGACTTTATGTGACAGATCATAGTCAAAACACAGGCCCACAACACAGTTCATTCAGTATCCCCAAGATGGTTAAGCTTTTAATCAAAAGACAGCATCATAGATGAAGACTATATTCTGCTGCTGTTTATTGTTGCTGTTGTTTAACAGCTAATGTAGATATTCTAGTGTTGCTACTCTGCCTAGTTACCCTGAATACTTTAATTTTTCACTGTACTAATAGTAAGACATAGTTTTTGCTATCAGGTACTTATGTGTGAATAAGTGTCAGAAAATGATTGTTTATAGCATATACCTTCAGAATCAGAAATAATGATGATCATGCCAAATAGATTGTCTACATGAGTGGCTGTGATAGTGAAACTTATATTTTCTAATGATTCAGTGTATACAAAGTTTGTTTCATGCATAAAACTATTAAAACTATTGCATAAAATTACCTTCAGGCTACGTGTATAAGGTATATGTAAAACAGAAGTAAATTTTGTCTTCAGGCTTGGGTTCCATTCCCAAGATATCTCATTACGTATCTGCAATTATTCCAAAATCCAAAAAAATCTAAAATCTGAAACACTTCTGGTCCCACAAATTTCTGATAAGGGATACTCAACCTGTGTATATATTTCTCTCGGTCTTTGCTTATTTTTTTCATAATTTTTTCTCTGTCCTTCAGATTGCATAATCTTTATCAGTCTGTCTTCGAGTTTTCTAATTCTTTATTCTGCCAGTTCAAATCTACTATTGAGCCTCTCTAGTAAATATTTAATTTTGGTTATCGTACTTTTAAGCTACAGATTTTTATTTTTTAAATAATTGCTATCTTCTTACTGATTTTCTCTATCTGATACAATACCTTCATCATACCCTTTTCACTTCTTTAATAATGATTTCCTTTAGTTATTTTAACATATTTCTAAAGGCTACTTTGAAATATCTGTCTACTATGCCCAATTTCAGTTGTTATAGTCAGTTTCTATTTCCTGCTTTCATTGTAAGTATTTGGTTCATCCTTTTGTTTCTTTGCGTGTCTCCATTTTCCTGGAAACTGAACATTTTAGATAATGTATTGTAGCCATTTCCATCTCCCTTCCAGGGCCTGTTACTGATATTTGTGTCTTTACTAGTTTAGTAACTGGCTGAATTATTTTAGTGAAGTCTATGTAATTTTACTTTTCAGCGGGTACAGCCTTCAGTATGCCCAGAGTGATTCCAGGATGTTAGTGGCTTTGACAAGGGTTTTTTTTTTTTGTCTCTTGCCTTACCACACCAGGTGTTAAGCTCCACTAATTGCTGGCTTATTGCTCTATTGTTTTCAACAATGCCCCAGGGCACAAATTGCTTCACAGACTAATCCAATCAAATTTGAGGTCCTTGAAGGTGTAGTTCCAAAGGTCAGTGTTTGAGATTTTTTTTCTGACCCCAGGAGGGCTCTTCCCAGCTGTCTCTTTCCCCTTTGCTTTCCAACAAACTAGCTGCTCTGCAGATTAGCCTATATTTCCCATGAATCTATGAATCACCTGTCGATTGCTTTTTGCCTACACTTTCACTGTTTTTGAGAGTGCTCTTAGGCCTGACTTCTTTACATTCTGTTGTAAATGAAGTCAGTTTCTTTGAAGAGGGATTTGGAGTTCTCTGTTCTATGGCTTGCTTATCCACCAAGGCAAAAAAAAAAAAAAAAAAAAAATCTCAAGCCAAGTGTTTGATGCTGGTGTATAAACAATGGTGAACTTCTCTCTTAGTGACATCCTCCCACTTGAAGAGCTAAGCACTTGGTGAATGAAAAGGGGCAGCAGCCCTATGTCATTTTGGCTTGCCTCCCTTGCTCTTGGCATAGAGCCCCACCCCAAGGGCCAGGGCAAGGACAACTGGGGGCTCCAGTATTCTCAGACTTCACTGTCAAGGTAGTTTCTCTGTCCCACAAGTTGGAGCTAGGCAGAAAAAGGGATCCCCCACCTCTTAGACACATTCATCTGGAACTTAGACTCAGCAACAGGTTGCAGGGATCAAGATGAAAAATGCTGATTTCCTGCAACTCCAGGGAAGACTGCCCTCTAGCTGGAACCTGGAAAGAGAGAGAGACCTACATTTTTGGCTATTCTTTTATCTGCAGCAGAATTTCTGTCTAGCTGAGCCAGGAAGAGGGAAGCGAGGAGCATGGGTTTTTGTTCAAGTACAACAGGCTTTTGCAGTTCTTAATGAGTAAGTACAATAGATTTTCTTGAATAAATATTTCTTCATTTGCTGTAAGCAATTTCCTGAAACTTTCAATAATGTTAATTTTACTGGAGAGTGGGCTCATGGAGCTCGTCCCGGTCATACCAGAAGTAGAATACCTATTTTGCTTGTTTTGTAACTGCGCACAAATAGAATCATATGGAGATACTACTCTTTTACGTCTGCTTTTTTTACTCAATAATATGCTTCTGAGATACGTGGTGTTGTATGTAGCAATAATTTCTCCTCTGTCTTTCCTTTATAATGTTTAATGGTATGAATATACTATAATTAGTCATTGTCCTCTTGAATATTATTTGGGTCATTTTCAGTTTGGGGCTATTAAAAATAAAGCTCCTATTACAATTCTCATACACTTTTTGATCAACATAAACAATCACTTGTTCTCAGAATACTCCTAGGCATGGAACTTATGGGTCATAGAAGATATATATGTTTAGATTTAGTAACATTTACCAATTTCTTAAGAATGTAGTTTCAAAGTTCCAATATGCACTGCCACTGGCAATAAATGAGATTTTTATTTATTTATCTATTTATTTATTTATTCTTTAGAGACAGTGTTACAGCAAGTGTTACAGCAGATGGTCCTGAGGACAAACCTAGCAGCACAGAATCAGAGAGTCAGAGAATCAAAGTTTTTTTGCTGGTAGGCTCAGAGGCGCCTTGCCACCAAATTCTGAGCACCATCTACCCAATTTTCCCCACTTTTATTAAATTGGGGTGGCCTGAGGGGTGGGATATCAGGTGTAGGTTAGTTGATGTTATAGGTAATAGGTTAATATTATGTTGATGCAGCAGGCAATAGAGTCAGTGTTATGCTGATGCCAGGCAATAGACTAGTTGATGGGTCAGGAAACAGGTTAGTATTATGCTGATGTGGGTCTTCCATTAGAGGTGATGGTCTCTTGTACCCATGTGCCAAGTAACAGATGGGGTTTCCCTTATCAACAGGGTCTCACTCTGTTGCCCAGGCTAGAGTGCAGTGGCATGATTATAGCTCACTGCAACCTCAAACTCCTGGGCTCAAGTGATCCTCCTGCCTTAGCCTCCTTAGTAGCTGGGACTTTTATTGAAACTGCAAGAGGGTTTTGGCCTAGGTACATTTGCTTGTCACACAAAGATCCAATTATGGAGACAGAAAGGATTGCCAAGGAAAAATTGAATTTTTTAATATGGAAGTTGTCAGGAGAACAGGAGAAGCTGCCTCAAAGCCATCTCCCTAACAGAGATCATGGGCTTTTTTAGGAGGGGCCATGTGCTTTGGGGCAGGTTAAGGGGGATAGTGAGTTTTCAGGAAGTCTGCCCTGGCCTTTCAGAATCTCAACTCCTTTGTCTTGCAGGAAATCCACCGTTTCTGAGAAACAACTCAAGTAGTTAGTTAAAGGAGAGGATTACAAAAAAAAAAAAAAAAAAAAAACAGATAAGAGCCATTGAAATTTGTTCATGGAGCAGGAAGACAGGCACCAACTGCCTAATTTTTAAAAATTTTTCTGTACAGAAGTGGTCTCACCATGTTTCCCAGGCTGGTCTTGAACTTCTGCCTCAAGCAATCCTCGGTCCTCAGTCTGCCAAAGTGCTACAGGCACGAGCCACCACACTCGGCCAATAAATGAGAGTTTAAGTTGTTCCATAACTGGGCCAGCCTTTAGGTATTGTCTGGTCCTTTTAATTTTAGTCCTTCTCATAGTATTTTAGTGGTATCTCATTCTGGTTATAATTTGTATATTTATGATAACAAACGATGTTAAGTATCTTTTCATATGTTGGCCAAATGAAGAGTGCTTTTGAGGTGCCAGCTTGAATTGTTTGCCCATTTTTCTAAAAAACTAGTTTGGTTTTCTTTTTCTATTTTATTTTAGGAGTTCTTTATATATTATGTTAGATACGTACATGGCATATCTTCTCCCAGTTTTTGGCCTGCCTCTTTACTCTTTTAAATATGTCATCTGATGAACAAATTATTTATTTTAATGAATTTTAATGTAACAAACTTATATGACTAATTGTTTGGTGTATTTGCTTTTAAAGAAGTCTTTGCCTTTGTTAGGGTCATAAATATATCTTATGGGTTTTTTTTGGAAACTTAATAGTTTTATATTTTACACTCACAGCTATAAACTGTCTTAAATTACTATTTGTGTATGTTGTACATTTCATGAAGGGTTTATATATGCAAAGTAACTCCCAAATGCAGAAGGAGCCCAAAACTGAAGAATCAGACAGACAAATCCAGTTTGTCATTATAGGGTGTTTTATTGGAACACTTGACAGAAGCATGGTTTTGGGCGGCCACAAGATGGGTTGATCTCCCCACTGTTACCCTCAGACCCAAGGCTTTATAGTGTAGGGAAGGGGTATGTCTGCTTCAGAAGGAATGTATAGGAATTTGCTTAAGGGCAGGGTTTATGTCCAAATTTACAATAATTGATCTAGAGCAAGATTTACCTAAGTACTTGCTCTTACACAATGTATAACAAATACACTAGAAATCTTAGAGGCATTCCTAGAACTGGGGTTAATCAGAAGTCAACAAAGCAGATTTCGCATCCAAGATGGAGTTACTTTAGCTTTAGCAGTATAGAATCAATTGTAAAGTCTATTTTTATTTATATGAATACACAATTGGTCCAGCATCATTTATTAAAAGGACAATCTTGTTCCCACTAAATTGTCATGCCATAAGCAGGTTTACGTCTGAATTCTTTACTTAGTTGCTTTGATGCTTTTACCTATAACTGCACCTATATAACACACTGTCTTAATTACTAAAGATTTACAACACATTTTGAAGTCTGGTATTGTTAAGTCTCTTATCTTTGTTCTTATTTGAGATTATCATGGCCATTTTTGGTCCCGTGCATTTTCACATAAATTTAGAATCACTTTTTAAAAAAATGTATATACATATACATACAACAACTGGACCCTGAAGTCCAAACAGTGGGTCAGAATGATTAAATCAGGCAGTCATTATCTATCCATTTGCAAAAAGAGACCCAAGGGATTTCTTTATAAATGTTTTAGAGGAAAACAGTTGGGAATAGGCTAAAGGAAAAAGAGAGCTATTTTAGTTTGACATTCTGATTTGTAGAATGAAGTAGAAGATTTTGACAAAGCTAATTAACAAACTATTGCTCGTACCTTTATATTCCAACCATACTTTTGGGTAAACAACCGCAGTTCAACTGTAGCTCAACTACATCATAAGGCATTTCCTACATTCCTAATGTACATATCACCAACTGTACTTTATCAACTACACATTATCAACTGTAGTATAACATTCCTTAATTGCTTTGTGTGTATGAGTCTTACTTCTCACACGAGTTGTGAATAAGATTATAAATTCCCTAAGGGCAAAGGACTTTGAGATTTCTTTCTGGCCCTCATGGGTAGGTAGCTCATAGTACCTAGTGGAATGCTCAATGTGTTGAAACATTCAATAAATGCTTCTTGATTGATTGACCATTAACTAATAGCCTGTCGGCTGTCTGCTATCTTGCTGCTTTGCATTTTCTATGTATTTCTCATCCAGCTTTGGCAATGATACTCAACAGAAACAGATTTCTTTGCAAGTAATTATATTACCTTTTTGATTTCTCCTTAAAATAACAGTGGTCATCTGTGTCAAAGACCTAGCATTAACGTAAGAACTATGGGTTGAAGGAAAATGTTTCCTAATGGCAAAATGAAATCTTTGAAGAGACTGTAGCAAATAAGAACAGAGGAAGCAGTTCAGAGGCAAAGATACCTTTGGAGCCTCTCATACCTATTCAATCTTCTAATCATACGCTGTAGATTGCTAACCACAAAACAGACATATTGTGATTATCTGTAAACATTAGAGGATATAGCATTGAGCTGTATTGCCTCCACCAGGACTCTAAGCCGTAAACTTGTAAGTACATTAGAAGCCGACACTCTTAGCAGACTTTGCAGAATTGCTGGCAGCATCAACATCTGATCGATATGCATGTTCACCAGCCAAGCTGACTAGTACATCTGTTCTGTGAAGAAACATACATTCTGCCTCTAGTACAATCAGTGTAATTAAAAATTAACATGCATTAATTGTTAGAGCTGATGTAAACAGCTGATGTTCCACTTAGCACTGTCTTCTGTACATATCATTAGGCAAAGCCAAATATTGTTAAGTAAACAGGCAGCGCTTACAGAAAGGAGAGAAATAGAAAACTAATTCCAACTAAATAAACCGACACTGTATTAAAAGTCAAATTAAAATGATTAACCAGAGCCACATTAGGCTCTAGATCTTCAGAGCAAAATAATTATGAAAGTCACATTTAATTATTTGAATCTTATTTTGGTAAATGTATTTAGGCTCGGTCTGAAATAGAGCCGGTACATGCGTGATACACTAGGATTTCAGAAGAGTAGAAAAGAACTCTAGAAAAAGTACAATTCAAGATTGATTTATGGCTGACACGTTCTGCGAAAATGCATCATTCACAGCAAGTCCAGTAACCGGCATTCTCTGGGGAAACCCAAATCTGATGTTTAATGTTAAAAGGGGTCTACTTTCTTCTGCCGGCATCTGCATAAGTGCCATCAGTGTAGGTGGGCGTTTCAGACACATACTGAGCAGAGAATACACACCTCATGACTTACGTCTTACCTGCCTTTTTAAAAATAATGTCACAGCAAAATGGTTTCTCCATCCTGATACAAAACCAGGGAGAAAAAAAAAATGTCTCCAACAAGCAAATCTGTCCAGTGAGATGCACTCCCAGCTTAAGTCCAGAGAGCAGTTCTGTAGTTACAGATTGCCTGGGGCAATCAGCTGTTTGGGGCCCCAGGCTCTTTCTTCCCTGCTGAGCATGTCCCTGCAAAATGACTTGCCTATCACTCTCCAGTCCGATTTAAAAATAGTGTGAATGTGAGTTTTGAGAATGATTTCTTAGGCTATTTTTTTCATGAAGTTTGATAAAATTAAAAAAAAATAAAAGCCTCATTAAATGTGGTTTTAGAAAGGAAATAAAAATCACAGAATGCTAGAGTCCAAGGGAGAAACAGATTTATCTAGAAATCACTGGGGAAAACATTGCTGCTCAATTGCTATTCACTCAGGTTTGGCCCTTTTTTGTTTTTTGTCACAATGGAAGCCATTATAAAGAGAACAGTAAAAATTCCCTTAACATGTAAGCATGAAATGGTGAGACCTCCGCTGGAAGTACATAGTGATGTGTTTGAGATGCGACATGTGCCTACATTATTTATTCATAATTGTGTTAAATTGCAAACTGAATTAATTCATGTACTAAGAGAAGGTATTAAAAATGTTGAAATTACTCATAACAAACAACATTAGATGTGACAAGAATCACAGGAATCAAAATGAAGCCTGTAAAAGTTAAAGAAATTACATAAATTTGGGACATGCATGAATATAAAAGCTAGACGAGCTTCCAAGTTTTCTTTATGCTATTCAAAATCACCATCCATCTGCATGTTTTAAACATAATATATAAAAATTGATTGTTGTAGATTAACAGTTTTCGAGAATTTAAATGAAACATCTAAAACATACTACTACTATTATAAAAATGTCTTATTTACAAAATACAAAGGCATCAACGTTATTGATTTATTATGTAAAAACACAGTTTGAGAAACTTCTTTCGTGATATTAAATATATATTTCTCTTTTTAAAAATAAACAAATTTCATAAAAAATGCTGTTAAATTTCTACTTAAGCAAAATAATTTGAAAATGATGTCCTAGTTAATTAAAAGTTAACTATATCTAACACATGGATTATTAAGAAGTAAAATATGCATCCCATAGAATTTATATTAAATATTAACTATTTCTTTGATTTTTTTCAATTACTCAGAAAATCTTGATGATCTTATGGTCCTTCAAACTCATGAAAATCTCTGAGCAATAACTTGTGAATTATAGTAGACATTGATGGTTTGTATAATTAGGATAAGCTTGTTTACCTTGAGAATGCTTTTTAAAATAGCTCTGATATCAGTTTTCTTGACATTTAATATTTGTATATTTACATACATAAATGAATATATACACAACATACTACACATGCAATAATTCTGGGAAATTCTGTCTAATTACAGTTCCTTATGTTTATACCATGACTAGACAAGAATTCGCTAAAATAAAATTGAAAAAGATGAGTACCTCTTTGGTTAAAATTTGAAAACAGTGACGGCATCGCCTTCTTGAATATAAACATGGTGTTCATGAAAATATTAATACTATATTTTATAGTAGTTTTATGGGTATCTTAATGTATAATGATTCTTAAATCCTCAGTGAACTCAGCAGTATACATTTTCCTCAAAGAAGAAAGTGTGAATATGTGTTATCTTAAATCTCTTACATTTTATAAGAGAATTTCAACCAAATAAATAATTTTAAAGGAATAGAGAATGAAAAATAAAGATAGACTATTTATTTGGGGTTATTAAAGCTTTATAAATACAGAATAGTTTTCTTCTAGTTCTTCTTGGAATGTAATTAATATGTTTAGGATTGATTTATCTCCTAATTACTATCATTTTCTATGTTATTTCATTTTGGAACACCTCTTCCATTCTCTCTTCCATCGAGGGAACAGGTCAAAGTCAGCTTCTGTATTTCATTGTGACTTCAGGTGATAGAATTTTTAGCAAATGATTTATATAATTAACAGTTAAAAATACATCTGTACTCTTAAATTCTCTATAATATTCCAATCTGCCACCAATTTTGGCCATAAGATTTAAAAAATACAATGAAGAAACTGATATTCACTTTTTTCTGTGTGCAATATAGCTACACCCAAAGTCCATATCACAGCTAATCATATTATCTTTTTATTTACCTCCTAAGAAATCAAACTCATAATTATCTCTGAATCTTTTTATCATCAATTTGTTGCTAGATTGCTTTTCCTTGCTATAGGATACGTCAGATATGTCTCTTCTCCATTTTTTTATCCAATGCTACAATTGTGAGGTCTTCTTACAAATTATAATTATAAAAGTGACAATGTGATTTCAGACTACCAACGTGGTAAAATGTTACCCCTGATGGATTCTCTTTGGGTTTTTCATTATTTGTGAGTAGTGGTGAGATAGTATATACAACATGGAAAGTAACTCCATTCAAAGGACACAAATAAATGCCTCAGGAGAGATATATAATGAAAAAGTGAGAAGAGAGAGAGGATTATCTTTTTATTGCTTGAGCATTCTTATTTATATTAATCATGAACTAGAAATCATATAGAATTACTCATACTAAAGTCAAAGAGCCTCTCTAGTAGTGATAAAGGGATTTTCTTTCAGGGTCCTTAAAGACATCAGAAATCTTGAAACAACTGTCACTCTAGTTTAAAATCTCAGAGAAATGCTTTCACTCAAGTTGCCCAAACACCAAAGGATACTCACAGGGATGAAATCAGAGCAATTTCTGAAAATATGAAAATTTAAATTTAGCTCTCAGCTTTCTATCATCCTATCACAAAATTACTGAGCTCATTTAAGAAAGATAAAAGCAATCAACCAAATGCATGTTGGTCCTTGAAGATTCCCCAAAGTCCTGCTGTGTTTCTTAGTTTGCTCTCTCCGGTGCACTACATTGTAGGAGCCAGTGTCTATTTCAGACTTCCTTCCTGAAATCCCTAACCTTCCCCTTCACTCTTAAGGGATAGCTCACCTTCTAATTCATAGAATACAAAGAAGCCAGTGAAATTCACCTTAAGATCCTTCCATTAAACCTACAAACTACCTTCATCTTTATCCTTTTTTTCCTTCCCTTTTGTATGAAAATGAAAGGGTTCACATTTTCCTAAGGCTACCATTTCTGCTGGCCTCAAGAGTCTACCCCTTTGACTTCTTAGAGAACCTATTCTATCCATTAAATGGTCTCTCCTTCCTCATTACAAAACAAATGCCACTTGCATGATAATGTCTCTAGTTTCACCACTTATTGATTCTTTAGTGTCACAGTCTTTTTTTCTGCTGTTTAATGGAATACCTGAAAATAAAGGAATACCTGAAACCAGGTAATTTATAACAGAAATGGATTTATTTCTTAGAGTTATGGAAGGTGAGAAGTACAAGGTCTAGGGGCCATATCTCATGATGGCCTTCATGCTGGTGAGGATTTTCTGCAAATTCTAGAGGCAGAGAAGGGCATCACATGGTGAATGTGCTAGTTTAGATCACTTTTCCTTTTCTTATAAAGCCGCAAGCCCCACTTTCATGAAAACCCATTAATCCATCAACTCATTAATCTATTAATCCATTAATCCATGAATTCAATGGATTAATCCATTCCTAAGGGTAGAGACCTCATTACCCAATAACCTCTTAAAGGCTCCTACATTTCAATACTGCCACATTGGAGATTAAATTCCAACATGAGTTTTGGAGGGGCAAATATTCATAGCACTCAACATCGATTTGCATTTTCTGAGGAATAGAAACCAAGAAAAGATTAAATGTGCAAGAAGAGATGTCTTTGGGAAAATGTCTATAAAGGAGGAAGGGGAGGGAGCATGAAAAGATGGGGAAAGCTTTCATACAGTAATAAGGATTCCCGTGAAGGAGAGCTTGCAGGAAGAAGGACTGGTTAGGAAAAGTCTCACACTGTATAGCACAATTGTAAGATAGTGTTTCCAGGAGGCAGCACAGAGTGAAAGATTATTTTAGAGCTTTAAGCTTTAATGTCTACTCTGCTGGTTTCACACTTGCTTTGGGCTGGTTACTCCTTTCTTTCTGCCTATTTTCCCCATTTGGAATGGGAATCTTTACTCTATGCCTATCCCACCATTATATCTTGGAAGTAGATAACTTGATTTTGATTTTATAAGCTCACAGGTGGAAAAGTTTCCTCTGAGTCTCAGACAAGATTTTGGACTTTAAGTTGGTGCTGGAACAAGACTTTGAGGACTATAGGGATGGAATGATCATATTTTGCATGTGAACAGGACATAAGTTTGGAGGGGAAGTTAGGGACACAATGCTTTGGATGCAGTTTGTCTCCACCAAATCTCATATTGAAATGTAGTCGCCAATGTAATGGTGTTGGGAGGCGAGTCCTTTAAGAGGAGATTAGGTTGTTCAAATAGATTGATGTCTTTCTTGTGAGACTGGGTTAGTTCTCACAAAAGGAGTGAATTAGTTCTTATGAGAGTGGGTTGTTATAAAGCATGTCAGCCTTCTTTCTCCTCTCTCTCTTCCACGAACTCCAGCCATGTGATGTCATTCACCATATTGTGATACAGTCAGGACAACCCCACTAAATGCCAGTTCCATGCTTCTTGGACTTCCCAGCCTACAGAATCATGAGCCAAAATAAACCTCTTTCCTTTATAAATTACTCAGTCTCAAGTATTCTGTTATAGCAGCAGAAAATGGACTAAGACACCCCACTGTGTTCAGTCATTGGTGGTAGGTAGCCAATGGTAAATATGGCTTCTGATCCAATGGTGGTCAATCCAAAAATGCAAAACCTGGAGCTATCAAGCAATTAAATTTCTGCAGCAGGAAGTCTGAGGGGAGCATTCTCTTGGTAACACACTCAGCCTTCTCTAATTCTTCAACAGTTACACCCATGATTAAAATTATTCTCAATAAGCTTCCAATTGATAGAGTCAGTGAACTCCTTTTAGTTCTTAATTTTCTTGTCCTCCACTGCATTTGACACTGTTGGCCACTCCCTCTTTAAAGTTATCTTCTCATGACTTCTGTCACACTACACTTTCAGGAATTTTTGCTTAATTTTTTTTTTTTTTCTTGTCAGTTTCCACCTCTGAGAGTCATGGTTAAAATCCAACTTCCATTGTTTCCAAAATTGGTAAATGTCACTATTATGTAACAGGATAGTAGATACAGAGACAAACTATAAAGCTTTGTATTGTCTTTGACTTTCACATCTTGCTCTCTTACCATCCATATCATACTGAACACAGGACTTACCATTCTGCCCCTTAAACACCTCAAATCTTTCCTTTCCTCTCAGCCACTTCCCTTCTCATTTGGGTTCTTGCTAACTCCTTTTTACATTGGTTTCTTTATCCTGAGTCTATTCACACTGCAAAGTGGGTGATCTTGCTATAATCAAACACTGATAAACATAAATTTTTTATTAAAAACCCTACTGTATCCTTGAGATAAAGTTCAAACTTCTTGATATTGCATAAAAGGCTCTTTAATACTTGGTCCCTACCTACCACTTCATTCTCACCTTTGCCACTTCCCATTAGACTCTGGCATTCAAGTCAAACTTCCTCTAGTTGCTACCCCATACAATGCCCTCTCTTAAAATCTGGCTGAAACTTTGTTCCCCTAATTTTTCAATTGACCAACTTTATCCATTTTTCAGACAACATTTGAGAAATATTCCTCAAGCCTTTGAATCCAGATTTGACACCTGTTCTCCATGATCTGAAAAATACCATCTTTGATTTCAACTGTGTAGTGCAGAGGAGCCCTTATCCATGGGGAATACATTCCAACACACCCAGTGGATGTCTAAAACCTCAGATTGTATCAAATACTACATATACTATGTTTTTTCCTATACATACATACTTATGATGAAGTGTAATTTATTAATCAGGCACAGTAAGAGGTTAACAATAAAATAGAACAATTATAACAATATGCAGTAATAAAAGTTATGTGAAGATGGTTTTTCTCTCTCAAAATATATTATTGTACTGTACTCACTCTTCTTGTGATAACATGAGATGATAAAATACCCACCTAATGAGCTGAAGTGAGGTGAATGATGCAGGCTGTGGGTCATACCGTTAGGCTACTCCTGACCTTCTGATGGTATGTCAAAAGGGAGATCATTGGCTTTGGGTGATCCTGGAACACTGAGCCATAACAGTATCAGCTGGATGTCAGGAGCAGACAGTATTGATAAGTAACAGGCAGATAGTACATAACAGTGTGGATATGTTGAACAAAAGGATGAATCATGTCTCAAGGGAGACAGAGTAGGACAGTGAGAGATTTCAACACACTATCCAAAAGAGCATGCAGTTTAAAACTATTAATTGGTTATTTCTGGAATTTTTCATTGAATATTTTCAGACCACAGTTGACTGTGGGTTACTGAAACCATAGAAAGTGAAACCACAAATAAGGGAGGACTACAGTATTGTAACTGACCAGTAGCCATAGGATCAACAAAGATTAGAATTACATCTGTTCTGTGCATTATAACAACACTGTAGACAGAATAGTCAATCAATATCCCCAGTATCTATTTTAGCAGCATGGTCTCAGAGACATTGTTTTCTCCTTCTATCCTTTGCCATACATATATTCGACAATTTGATCGGGGAATCAAAACAGCTAAATCAGCACCCTTACAGTACTACTAATTATCTGTGAAGTTGTGAGCTAATCTTTCTAGCCATTAGTTTCTTCAACTCAGGATGTGACCTGCACAGGAGTGTTGTGTCTCAGGTGAGTATCAATCAGAAAAATGTTGAGTTCCATTGAAATAGATGACCTGTAAGAGTCTCTCTAGCTCTGAAATACATTGTTGCTGGAGCTACAGACTACTGAATTTGAGATAAATGACAAGTGTACAGAGTAGCATCACTCAATTATATTAAATAGTTTTTATTAGAACTTCATTTTTACATACTTTTATTAATACAACACTTAGTAATCTTTTTTCTATTTCTAGATCCATATTGACTTCATATAAGCAGGTTACTTCTCTGAACCTTCAACCTCGGTCCTCAACTCTTTTAAGACTTAGAGTCATTTGGCTTACCCACTGGCCAGTGTTTTAAAGATCTACCTACAGTATCTTGTAGTAATTTGTCTGTTCCTCAGTTTTCTCCTCTGTACAATGGGTATAGTGTTAGTACCTATAAAGATTTTTACAAAAAATTAAATAATCTAATTTTCTTGAAGTACCTGATACACAGTAGGATTTATATAATGCTGTCAACTATTAACGATTGTTATAGTAAGAAATCAGCTCCTTTTCCATTTAACCTGGGTTGATTCTGAGATTAAGTATCTTTCCTTGGGAGCAGCATGAATTTTCAACTGATTCTTTTGTCTCCAGACCTTTGAATATTTTTCTAGTTTGCTAGATACCATAAACCTTTCACTTTTGTTTAAAAGCTTTGAGACTCTTTTTCTCCTTGAGTAAGCCATTTTTTTGTTACCAAAATAAAACAAAACAAAACAAAATCCTAATTCCTTTTCCTGTTATTTCTGATTTTTATCCCCTACAGATTCCTCCTTACACCTCACGATCCTGTCCGCATTCACCCTGACTGTGGGGCATCATACAGCTTAAATAAAATCTGAAGAGTATTTTAGAGAAATCGTCATTTATGTTCTTGCATCTCCATTGCAATGGCCAAGGCCTCAGACCAATTATTGAATTATTCTCAAATCCATCACAACTTTAAGGGAAGGAGAGTTCTATGTGATAAATATTTACTAAAGATTACTCTGGAACTGTAGCACGTTTAGGGGCAAGATATAAACCCTTTTCTGAAAAGCTTTCTACTACAATCAGGCCTCACAAAGCACAGTTCTTCTTCTAAGACGAAGACTACAGTACTTAACATTTCAAGAGAGAAAGAAAAGAAGGGAAGCTTCTTCTATACCATACCTAGTTTGTAGAATTATAGGAATTTAGCAGAAAAGAACAGATATCCTTAGTACTTCCTCCTCTAACCTCAGCCTGTCCTTACTCCCATTGCCACCCCAGGCAATATGGCATGAAAAGGCTCAGCAAGAAATATTCATTTGTAAAAGAAAAACAAATCATTATAGCAACACTCACTGGTCATTCTGTAGCAAATGTGCAATGCTCAGATTTTGTATTTTCCTGAAATAACATGCACATTTTAGGCATGAAATTATGATTGTTTGACTGTGAAATACTGCACCCAAACACCATGTGGCTTTTAGCAGCATATCATCATATCAAGAACTATTTTTACCCTTTGGCGATTTTTCCTGCTTTGGCTCTGAGAGCTAGTCCATACGGTATTTGTATGTGGCATCAGTGGCAAAGATTTTTTAGAAGAGTAGATTTCTTCATTTAAACAGCATCACTGTGTAGTACCATATACCAATGATAGCACAGAATCTCAACTAGAAATTAAAATAGCATGCTTTCAGGTTCAACTGGTAAGAAATTAAGTCACAGTATGAACACAGGAGGAACAAAGATGTGAAAGTACTTGGAACGTACTTGTCTGTTCTTTTTATTTTCCTTAAAAAATGATTTAAATACACACTAAGTTTTAGAATATTAGAACAACAATATATTTACAAAGGCACATTCTACATTTCTCTCCCGATTACTCTGAACCCTAGTGGAGATGAACTTTGTCCAGCATCTTATTTGATAAAAGCAGACACAAAGCCTTAGAACTTCCATGTATTTTCTGCCTTTCAGAAGCCTGGGCAGAATAAAAGAGCAACTTCTTGAAAGATTTAAGCACATATTGGTCCCTTTCCAGGACACAGACATGAAGCCATATAAGAAATATTTTGAAAAGACAACCAAAATTAGCCAAACTCTTTAAACTTTCAAAATGCTTGGAGCAAAAGTCTGTTTTAGTTTAATCCAAATTAGTTTGCAGACTTAACTAGAAAGAGAAGCTATAGGAAAATATGAGCTGGCTTAACGTGTGTGTCTTGTCTATAACTACAAAGTTGGCTTTTGTTTCTTGAAGAAACAGATCTGGTTATGGGGTTTTCCAAACCTGTGATGACATAAAAGTATAGTGCATGTGATGCTGAATATGGATTCTTAGATTCAAAAATTCAATTTACATTGAAAATAAAACAAAATCAAGCCAATTCACTTAAAATTTCTACCACCCTGTCCCTTTTCAGGAAATAACACTGTAAGAAAGATTAATTAATCAGCATTATTTTATACTCACCCAATATGTATAGCTGTTTGACTTGGTGGGTAAATGATTCCAAAGCTGCAGAAATCACTTTCTAAGTTCTACTAAGTTAATCATATATCTTCTTCTCATAGTTACTCTTGTAGTTACTTCTTTAAGTAGCTTCCAGGAACCAATGCTTTGTAATAAAATACTCCAGAGTTTATATATGTAAGCTGAAGCTCAACTTATCCATGCAACCTAACTTGTTGCATATGTATTATAAGAAAATTCCACTTTGTCAGTTGATTTATTGTTGTATCAGAAAAAGTAAACTCTTGAACCCCAGTAGGAAAAATTATACTGTTCTACTCTACTTATGACATTTCAACACAGGCCAGAAAATAACTGGATTTATTTTCTTGAGTGAGCAAACCGAAATAAAAACAAAAACAAAGAGGTAAAATTTTTGCCAAAATTAAAGTTTTTATATATTTTCCAGTACAAGAATTACTCTTCTTTCTGACAATGTTCAAGCTTTATTTTCTAAGTTTATCTTTTCTAGAAAAGTCTTGATAAATCATTTGTTCATTAAAATTTGTCATATAAACTAAGAAGGAGGGAGGATACTAGGTAAAGAAACAAATACATAAAGTAATGAATTAATTTCTAGCTAATCCTTTCAGTGAAATATCTGCTTGATAATTGGACTCGATTAAGCAGTGTAACTGTCCTTGTTATTTTTCATCATATATGTTTAAAACTCCAAACAACAACAGCAACAGCAACAACAATACAAAACACCATTAGCAAGTATTTATAGGTTTGTGAAAATACTAAAAAAAATAAATAAATAACATTTAAATTTCTCAATCTAAAAGTAGGAACTATTATTACCCCATCTTAGAGAAGATAAGTCTGAGACTTGGAAAAGATGAATAGCTTGCTTTAGGTCACAAATCTAGTGTATGGTAGTCAGGACGTTTTAGCAATGCATCTGACTTTTAAAGCCTATGTATGACTTACTCATATTCCTGTGCTCTTTTTCCTCATGCACAGGAAACCAGCCAAGTGGGTACTCAGTGAGCTAGATTACCAAAGCTGTCTTTATTATGATTTTCTTTCAAGTTGTCATTCTTCCCCATCCTTCTCTTTCACCCTCCCACCACCATATGGGGGGGTATTGCCATTGAAAATGCAAAGTGGCTTTCAAAAAAATTATTTGCATGATTAGCAAGGCTAATAGAAGTCTGTTTGAGTTACTGTTGCCGATGAACTCTACCGTGGTTGTCAAACAAAAGAAAGGGGCAAGGAATATCAAACAGAGAAAAAGCGCCTAAATTACTATTCTCAGTTTCCCAAAGTGTGACATATGAAGAAAACTTCTTTAATGAAGGAAAACACATTAATTCTCTTAAACAGAGTGGTGGCACTTGAAGTTGTTTCAATGTTATTCAGCTTTATGCTGTGAAGCAACTTACAGTACTCCAATTGTTTACTCACTCAGCTACATGTAAAATGTGTACTTAGGAATGCTTTATAATAAGATGTTCAACAAAGTCTGTGTTATTTAACTGCACTGATTAGAAGGAGCAAGCATTTCATTTTGGCACAGGGTGGCCAACTACCTCATTTCATACTGTTTGAAATATTACTCAGAGTTCAGAATGCCAAGCTTTGAGCAGAGAAGAACAATGTGTGGGTTTTTTAAAAAAATAAAATAAAATAAAATAACAATAGTGATAATGAGAAGAGAATGAAATAATGCAATTCTTGATTTAGACAGATGGCAACTAGTTCAGAGGCTGGGAGAAAAGTGAGTCCCATGATGTTACCATAACAGAATCTAAAAAAAAAAAAAAACCTCTGGGATTACAAAAGAAGCAAAGTTTAAATCCACCCTGTAGGAGTGTGTGTCACCAAAGCACAGGGTGACTAAATGAGAAAGACTCGAAGAAAATGTCTATGAGAAAAGCTACTGGTGAAGAGGAGAAAAAAATTAACAGTCAGCCTGAAAACAAACTTGACCTTAATGGTGATCATATTAAAAAAGTATAGCAGAAAACCTTCTTGAGCAAATCAAGGGCAGTAAGGAAAATAAGAAAAAGCTACATGTAGTTGCTTAAGCTTTCTTTGTTAGCTAATAGAAATAAAATATTTGGTTGGTCTCAACAACCCCATTAAAAATGAGAAAAAAGACATGAACAGCAGCTTTTCAGAAGAAGATAGACTAATGGCCCAAAAACAAAAATGCTCAACTCACTAATCCTCAGGGAAAAGCAAATCAAAACCTCAAGGAGATATCACCTAACCACAGTGAGAATGGCTTTTATCAAAAAGTCCCCAAACAATCGATGCTGGAGTGGATGCAGACAGAAAGGAACACTTATGCACTGTTAGGACTGCAAACTAGTACAACCTCTATGGAAAGTAGTATGGAGAATCCTCAAAGAACTAACAGTAGACATATCATTTGATCCAGCAATTCTAATACTAGGTATTTACCCAAAGGAAAAAAAGTCATTTTATCAAAAAGATACTTGTACTTTAATGTTTATTATAGCACAATTCACAATCGCAAAAATGTGGAATCAACCCAAGTGTCCATCAATTCATGAGTGGTTAATAAAATGTGGTATAGGTATACCATAGAGTACTACTTAGCCATAAAAATGAATCAATACCTTTTGCAACAATCTTGATGGAAATGGAAAACATTCTTCTAAGTGAAGTATCACGCGAATGGAAAAATAAACACCACATGTACTTGCTATTACATTGGAATTAACTGATCATCACTCATGTACAAGATGAAAGTAAAACTTGAGAAATCAGGCACATGGGAGTGGGGAGAAGGAGATGGGTGAAATCATACCTAATGGGTACAATGCACACTGTCTTTCAGATTGGCACACTTATAACTTTAACTCAAGCAGTGTAAAATCAATCCATGTGACAAAAACATTTGTACCCCCTGGGATATTCTGAAATAAAAAAAAGAAATAAAAATACTGCTTTAAGTACAGCTAAAAGTTTTCTTGTTTAGTAATTTAAAATCAACTGAAGCATTAGCCATACAATGACTAGAACACATCTCTCCTAACTATACAGTGTTTGTTACCTATCGCGTTTATCATTTTAATTATTTTTTCACAATGACTTAAATTACAGAAAAAGATTATGATGCTTTTCTCACCTTTAAGCTTCTGGTCAGTACCAAGTAAAATTGAAACTAAATCAATAATTTGTGAATTTTATCAATACAGATGATTCATATTTTATGAAGATTAGACTTGTGTAGAAAGTTGCTTTAAAATTATATTGATTAAGTTGATAAAAATCCATTTTAGTTTTTACATCATAGACTAAGCCTCAAAGAGTTTCACATATGTCTGCAATAGATCCAGAAAGTGTGTGTAGAAATTATTTCTGTCGGCTAAACTTAAATGGCAGTGAAATAAGGTCTAACTAGCAAGGAAATTGTACGTACCTACTTAGCTATAAAAATTTTAGATTATCTTAGTAGTGTGTTCATATGATCCAAATTCTTTCTAGGAATCATCTCAATACAACTTCCTAAGGTGTCTCATTGTATAAAAAGAAGGGAAGAAAAAAGCCCTAATCATATATTTTTGTTTCTTTTTTCTTGTGTATTAGCATTCATATTTTATGAGTCTCACTTCCTTTGAAAATTGCTACTGGTTTGGTCGCAACCACTTTAAAGATCAGGACCATATCTTATTCATCATTTTTTACAAACTCTTAGTGCAAGACTGGTTTTTGATCAGTGTTAGGTGAAAATAATCATCCTCCCTCTTTTCCTGATTCTAACACTCAAGGATACTATTGATTTATTAAAGTATCAGTTCTAATTAATAAATCTAACTACTATTGGTCCAAGAAAAGGTGCAACATTGAAAAATTTTCAGGAAGTTTATGTTCATTCTAAAGAGAATTTTTTCTACCTGAAAAGAATTTTCAGATCAGGTAAGATGCAACTTTTATGATCAAAGTTATCTTTTTGCTTGTTTTCTGTTCCAGATATTATACAAATCAGACACCTTCTTTCTCCAAACAGTCTCCCAAATGAAACAACACAGATCTATTAGTGTAATTATCACATAAGGTCATTTACCACTTTGTATTATAATTGCTGCAGATTGTGAATGATGTATGAAATGAAAGCATTTGCAGTGCAAATATAACATGGGCAAGAATGTGCTGTGTGCTAATTAGGTAACCATCTCATGATAAGACCCTAGGGAGACACAGTATAGCAAAAGCCCATGGTGCTCTGCAGTCACAAGGCAACAAAACATTCCTAAGGAGTTCAAAAATGTATCCATTATTAAGTATAATCCTTTCCTCTTCTCAGATTCTCTGAACTCTGTTCCCTGTGTGCACTTACCCCTTCCATCTACCTCATCCTGTGCAATGCTAATCAGGCCCCGACAGTCAAGAAACATTTGATTGTTGAGAGAACCATTCTATTTATTCATGTTAAAGATTGAGGACTCAATCTTTTATTTGAAGAGTGTTGATGAGTTTTGGTATTTTATTGTGTTTTCCTAGACCTTTCTGTTGTCCTTTTCATTTCAAGAGTGGCACATTGCTAAGTAAGGATGTCAGGGCTCAGTCATCACAGCCTCAACTTATTGGGATGGAGTGAATGAAGTTCATGTCACTTAAAGTAAAACCCTCCTTTCTTTATGTAGCAATACAGCGAGTTTAGATCAAACAAAATACATAGACCAAAAAAAAAAAATGTTTAACAAACTGAATTTTTAACTAATTCTTAAATCTCTAGTTGAGTATGTTTGTTTGTTTGTTTTAGACAGGATCTCACTCTGTTGGGTGAGTGCAGTGGCATCATCATAGCTCACTTCAACCTCAAAATACTGGGCTCAACCAATTCTCTTGCCTCAGCCTCCTGAGTAGCTGGGATTACAGACGTGCACCAACACTCCAAGCTAATTTTTCTAGTTTTAGTAGAGATGAGGTCTTGCTCTTGCTCAGGCTGATTTCGAACTCCTGAGCTCAAGCAATCCTCTTGCCTCAGCCTCCCAGAGTGCTAGGACTACAGGTGTGAGCCATCACACCCAGCGAAGTTGAGTTCTTTATGTGGATGAACTACAAATTTCAAGAGCCTAACTAAAACTGAGCACCTGACACCAAATATATTAAACTATTTGACAAAATTAGCCAGTTAGGTGTTCATTCTCTGCTTCCAAAATGCACTACAGGAAATATCTGTTTAATTGCCTGCTGCCCACATTTGGGTAGATAGGATTTAATCCCACAAAGTGAACTACCAAAATACATGATCGATTCATCCTATTACCAACAATGACACTTACATTCTTCTGTTATGATCAGTTTGCTATTTTTATAATATTTTCTCCATTTCTTGCTTTCTTCTTGAGTGCAACATAATGTACTTCTCATGTTGTCGCCCTGTCACTTCCCATTGCCACTCCAGTACAGCAGACTTCCCATGAATTTGTCTTCAGCAACAGCATTTGACCTTGTGGTTAGTTTCTTGTCTTTCTATTTACTGCTATTTGTGACTCATAAGTGTTGCTAATAAAATTTGTCTACCATGATTCACACGACAGGTTTGGATCTTTGGTAAACTCCTCTGGTTTGAAACTTTTGTCTACGTTATTCTTTTTCTGGCAGTCTTCTAATTGATGGACTTCTTATCTTGATGAATTTTCTCTAGCTTCTTGCTACATCACAGCTACTTAAGTAAGCATAACTTAATGCTTACTGCTTTTCATTCCACAGCATCAGTTTTTAGATTGAGAATGTGATTTCCTAAATGTGGGTTGTTAATGCAGATAGGGTAAACTTATTTCTAAACTATATGTTTATACGCTTGCTAATAAAACCTAATTATGTTTTTGCTTATTGAAAATATGTACTGGGTGTTTACTATGTGACAGGAATAGATATAGATTCTCAGACATCGGAAAAAACAAGCAGAGAGCATCATTGTTCTCATAGAGTTTGCACTACAGGTGGAAGAAAACAAACAAATAAGCCAGAAGATTCTCAGGTAGTTATAAGTATTTGGCACAAAATTAAGAGTGCAATTCAATAGTGAATGCAAATTTAGACTGAGGATTTAAGAAGATATCTCTGAGGATGTGATATTTATGCAAAGATCTGAATGACACAAAGGAGCTAGCTGTGATAAAAATCTATGGGAAGAACATTTCAAGTTGAAAGAAGAGCTAGTGAAAAGGTCAAAAGGCAGAAATAAGCTTAGTTCCATTAGAAGTTCCTAGAAGGTCTTAAGCCTGGAAATATGTGTACAATGCAGGATTTTAAAATATCTCTCAGGATACAGTGAGAAGAATTGAAGAGTCACGGTATAAGCAACAGGATTGTTATTAAATAATTCATTGTTGCAGTAGTCCAAGCAAAATGAAATGGTGGCTTGAAAAAGGGAGGAGGTAGTGAAAATTGAAATAATTGAACGGATTTGGAATATATTTTGGAAGCAGAATTTACAAGACTTCCATAGAGAAGAGATGGCAATAGAACTAGCAGAAAGAGAGCAGTAACTGATAATTCCAAGAATTGTGGGGATCAACCAGGTAGATGTGGGTCTACTTATACAGGTGGGGAAAAACAGGGGAGGAGCTTGTCCTTTGGGGAGAGGGAAATAGAAGTTTTGCTTAAGACGTGTTTTAACTTATAGAGCCTGACAGTTATGCCTATAAGAATGCCTAGTTAGTACAGAAGATAAATTTGAGATTCACTGGAGATCAGCTACTAAAAGAACTCACCTAAAGAGTTTACATAAATAGACAAGATAAAAGCAAGCAAAGATAGGCCCCAAGGGCCCTCCAATGTTAGAGGTGGAACAGAGGAAGCAAACAGAGGAAACTGAAAAGGAAAGGCCAGTGAAGTAGGAAATGTTACAACAGTGTGGCATTCCAGAAGCCAAATAAAGAAAAGTATTTCAGGAAAGAAGAAAAGGTTTGTTATGTTGAATGCTTGTGAGAGGTTAAGAAAATAACAGAGGAGTGACAACTTGATTAGAAACATGGATTTGCTTACAACCTTGATAACAGCAATCTCAGTGGAGTGATGGAGACCAAAGCCCAGCTGGAGTGTGTTGGAAAAAAGAATATGCAACAAGGAAGTTACTTTAATCAATTATTTCAATAAAGATTTTCTGTGAAATTAGATGGGGGAATGGAACAGTAGTTGAAAAGCAATATAAGTCAAGAAGATATCTTTTGCCCTTTAAGATATTGCATATTTGTGTGCTAATAGAAGAGATCAATAAAGGAGAAATTTATGATGCCAGGGACAGGCTGCACTGACCTTAATGACGTGGTGCAGATTCTATAATTTTGTGTCACTTTCACTTATTAGAAATTATTTTAGGATAATTTAAAATTTCATTTTTGTCTTTGATCCAATGATCTCCCCTTTCCCTTTTCCGATTACTTGAAGGACATAAAGAATTTGAAGGAATGGGACTAGTATCTGGGATTTTTTGTCATGCCTATTTCTTCTTTTGGGTCTGGTACCTCTGAGGCTGGAAAAAAAGAGGAGGAGATGTAGGTAAAAAGGAGGATGCATATCACTGTTGGAGGTACACCGGGGTTTCTTCTGTATCTTTCTGAAGCCCAGATCCTGTATAAATTCACAGATTTTCTTGAAGATGGTGGTCAGCTTTACCCCAAATCTCCTGTCCCAGAGGAGGACCTTAGAGAGGGGCAATCCTGGGTTCCTTCAACCCCAGTGGTTTTCCCCAGCCCACACTTTCTCTCCAGAAAATCTTCACTTCACAAGAGCAGACTGCATAATTTCCATCTCCTCTCATTTCCCACCTCCTTGCCTTGTTCACAGGACACTATAAACCTGACATGTTCGTTTTCTTCATACTCTTTAATTGCCGAGAAGAAGAAGTGGGTTGAGTTGGATTTGCTCCCATCTTCTCAGGAATATTCCATCACATTTGCCTTCAGAAGTACCCAGATAAGGAGCAGGGATAAGGTCTAAGTGTAAATTCTCCTTCCATCACCGGAGAACATATCTCGATTCTCTCTCTTCCAAGAATACTGTCATAATTTTTGCTTTGATAGACAAAACAGAAAGAACTGTGCATTTTATAGCTCAGCAAGCCTTCAGCCAGGAAAGCAGATTTCGGTTTCCTCTTCTTTGGGGCACCTGTAATCTCTATGAAAGACTCTCTTAAAGAACCACTTTATTTTTTCACTTGGCTTGCATGGAGAAAACTACTTTACCACATAAATCATGCACTTTTAGAAAAGCTTCTCTTCCTTCTCCCCAATCATCTTACAAAGACTGGAGAGGAAGGAAGATGATCATTGAGTGCCAATGGCAGTGGGAGAACATGGCCAGGAAATTACCAAGTTTTATGACCAAATTGTTGTAAATTGCTTCTGTGTAATTTGTGCACAAGGGTACATACCAAAGGAGCAAGTGGGGGCTCAAATTTAGTCTGTGTAGCACTCGTGAAACTCAGGCCATGGAGCAGAGCTGCATCTATTTAAAGAGTGCCTTCTCTAATTCCCTATAGGTGAGTAAGAGTTAGGGCTGCCATGGTTATACTTTTTTATTTTCATTTCTGGCCCAATATCAGATTTCAGAGCAACAGGAAACATCCCAATCAAAATCCTCTTACTCTGTGAGTATGTACGCTCAGTTGGCTTTTGTGTTTGCTAAGCCAGTCTGAAGAGTCTACTTTAAATATCATTTAACATCAGGGTGGAATTAACATGAAAATAAGTAAATCCCCTGTTCAACTGAAATTGATTCTTCAAAATATTTGAAAGATTCTATTATAGAAAAACAATAACAACAAAAAATATATATTCACAAGAGTCAGGCAGATCTGGGTAGAAACTCCAGTTCTATTATTTATTGACTGGGTTATCTTGGGCTCTTTACTTAAATTCTTTGAATTGTAGTGTGTTTAAGTGTAAATTGAGGCTGTTAATGCTTATTTCATGGGATTCATTTCAGGCTCAATGAAATAATTATGTAAACATCTTGTATGACATCTGGCAATATGACAAATGTATAATAAAGGATGAATATTTTTAACACTCGCTATTTAATGAAGCCTAAAAAATCATGCCTTTATATTCAATCGTGTTAAACTATAAGCTATGTAATGGTAGGAACCATGTCTTATTTACTTCTGAATACAATACCTGCCACATAGCAGGAGGTCCGTAAATACCTGCTGAAGGAAACTGAACAGAATTCCTTGATGGAATTTGTTAGCAACAGAGTCAAATCACAACCAAATAATGTCATTCATCTTTCTATACCAATTGTTGTGTAACAAACCACCTCAACACTTAGGTGTTTAAAATAGCTCAATATTTGTTTTGCTTACAAATCACAATCTGGGCAGACCTAGGCTGGGACTACTTCCTCTACTTAGTGTCAGCTGGGATTGCTCAAGGCCAGGAGTCATCCGAAGGCTAACAAATTTACAAGTCGGTGCTCGGGCTAGAAAGACCTGGGAGCTGGAACAGCTGGGAAGACTTTGGCATTTCTCTCGATCTCTGTGTAGTCTTTCCAGCTTGATGGCTTCAGGGTAGACAGATTTCTTAAATGCAAGCTCAGAGCTCCCAAGGTAAGAGTCTTGACAGGGGGAGAGAGAGAGATAGAGAGAGCGTGCGCACGCAAGTGCGCATGCCCAGAGAAAATGTATCATGACTCAGATAAGCAGTAACTTCCATTACATTCTCTTCATTTAGTTGTAGAGAAGAGCATGTCATTGTGGCCACTTCTTGAAAATACAATCTGCCACAGTCTCATTGGCAATGTTGTTTAGTAATTGGTCAGCATTTTGTGGATAAGAGCAATAAAGAACATCACAGCTTTCCTGTTTACAATGACAGCAATGCCTGCAAAATTCCAAGTCACATTTTCTTCAGCACACCGTAAGTGTAGGCCATTCCAATGAGTCTTACTTTTCCATTTGTTTCAGAAACCTTCTCACCCTAAGTTGCTTGGTCACTTTAGATGCTTCCACTTGCCAGTACATATGGGCCTTCTGCTAGAATCACCATCCATTGGTACAAATGTCATTAAACATTCTAAATTTAATGGTTTATTCAATAATAACAGCAACAATCACAAAATTGAGAAGGAAAATAAAAAAGAAAGGGGAAACCTATAGTTTAAAATAAACTATTTACAATAATGTGAAAACTATTTACAATAATGGACCTGACTTGGGACCTTGATTTGAATAAACATATGAACAGAAAGAAAAAGGAAGATAATTGGAAAATTTGAACTTTGATTCAAATTTGACAATTCCAAGAAATTATTTTTTATATTTTTGTTATAATAATAGTGCTATATGTTTAAATTATAAGGGCTTATCTTTTGGAGATAAATACCAATTGAATGATATGAATGAGATGATGTCTGAGACTTTCTTCAAAATAATTCAGGGGACAGGGAGTGGGGTGATATAGATAAAATGAAATTGAGCATACTTTAATAATTGTTGAACATGGATGATGGATAGATGAGACGTTCATTGTTATTTTGTGTTTGGCTATGCTTGAAATCTTTTATAATTAAAAGTTGTTTTGTTTTGTTTTGTTTTTTTTCAAGTTCTGATTTACAGCTGAAAATCAACCTCAGAATTTCTGGTCTTAATCCTATCAATGTTGACTTGGTACCTTGTTTTCCTAAGACCTACTCATAAGGGCTTCCTGCTTTTTACTTCAGTATGAAATAGAGACTAGACTCTCAATCTGACTCCCTGTTTGTATTCACCATTGCTTCTCAACTGTCTAATTGCTATTATTATTGGTGATGCTGACCATGTGTTCCTGAAAATACCAAAGTCATACCTTTCTAAAACTTCCCTCAGCTTCACAAACTCCTGCTTAACCTTAGGCTAGGTTGTATTATTATTCAAAATATTTGTTGCTCTTTCTTGTAGGAGAGTTATCCATCCCTGCCCCACCAACACCACACTTGGCCATATAACTCGCTTTGTCCAGTGGAATGCAAGGAAGGAGATGCGTGACACTTCAAAGATAGGTTAACATGTGATTCTAATATTCTTTTTGCCCTGATGCAAGAAACCAGCAATGTCCTGGGTAGCAGCTGCTGCCTTCAGCCTGGATCCCAGAACAAATGTGACTCAGAACAGAGCCATAGCCAACTCAGGATGGATGTATAGTACACAGGAGTAATGAACTTGTTGTAAGCCACTTTCTTTGAGGGTATTTGTTACTATAGCATAACTTAGTCTAACATGCCTGACACAAACTGTCCAGTCAGCATTTGCTATGGCTCGCTCAGTCCTGGATAGAGTTTTTTCACCCACAATAATCTACCATCCACAAACTACCCTGATTAAGTTTGATGTTAGATATAAAATGAGGTCCTATTCTCATAAATAATGGAAAGATGACCATTATCTAGATGCCTTCATTTGTGTTGTCAAAAGGATTAGAGATTAACATGTCTGTTCACAGTTGACACTAAACTCTGCAAAAACTGTTGTGTGATTATTAGTATTATGTGCTAAATTGGTAAAATGCTGAGGTTAGTTTATTTTATGTACTTTAAATATCTGGGAACAAGAGTGAGAATACTGAGTAAAAGCAGGTGAACTCCAACAGCAATAAATGTTATCTCCCAAATTTTCATCCTTTTAGTTCAAGAACTGTGATAGTACATTAAAGTGAGTAATGTGCTATTTCTCTTCAGGCAAGAATGCCAGTGTTAGTTGTTCATGAAAAATAAAGTAGTACTTTGTATTAGTCAAAACAGACTAGGTAACAAACAACCTCAAAATCTCAGTGGCTCAGCACCTATAATTTATTTCTGGTTCATGCAAAGTGCACTGTAGGTCAGGTCACCCTCTTGGGCAACTGTTCTCTGTTTGGCAACATAACAATTTAACTATTTCATAACAATTTAACTACTATTTCTCTCTTACTGCTCCACCCTCTCAGCAAATACTTTCCATGATTAGAATTGAAGAAATACAGACTAGAGAATATTGTTCCAGGAGATTTTCATTGCCTCCACCTAGAACTGACACATTTCATTGGCCAATTAGTCATATGGCCTTACCTGAAGCTATGTGGGGCTGACTCAGTGAGCTCAGAATAAAGAGAAATATTGATGAGCAATGGTGATGTTTGTCACATCCACTTCTCATGTTTGGATATGAGAAGAATGGTCTAATAAGGGATGAGTATATTGATGAAAATGGAAAGAGAGAAACGTTGCACAAAATTTTAGTTTTAGAGTCACTGAATTCTACATACAAAATAAAATAGTGAAAGGAATGTTTTACCATTAATGGTAAGTTTCCCTCAAATTATACAGTAACATCTCACATCACTGTTTTTCTTTCAATAGAATAGTAGGATACCATTGGAAGAATAGAGTTGGAAATAATAATAACAGCAACATTGTTAGCTAACATTTGTTGAGTACTTTATTCTGTGCTACTTATTCTGTGTTATAAAGAGCTTTATAGGAACTATTTTATGTAAAATATCCTACTCTATTTTTCAGATGTAGAAAACAATTATTATTGACCTAGAAACATGTATTTAGAATCATTTAGTAGTAATTATTATAGTCAAGACTATTTCAAAGAAAACATGAATGATTTACACCAAAGAATGTGTGATATTAATGACAATATCTCATTCTATATGGTGGTTTTCATATTTCTTTACATTCCCTTATGATTTGGCAGCAGTTCAAAGATAACATATGTGCATTCCAGTGCTCCAAGTATTTTTGAGTCTGTGCTAACATAAAATGTGCTTTCACCTCACCAACTTTGTGCTATAATACCAACTGGGGAATATTCTCATGTATGTCAATCAGACATAGGGTAGACACTAGAAATCTTAATCCTTTCTTGGGTCGTCATGAAGGCAGGGGAAATAACTTAAACAAAGAAATTACAAGACTACCCAAGCTCTTATAAAAAAGGGAAAATAAAGGAATAGGGTTACAAAATTCAGAACAGCGAAGTGGAGGAGAATGTATGGGGAAGATACACAAGGAACTGTGAAAGATATTAGTAAACTTTTATTTCTTAAACTAGGCATGGAGTTTATAGGTATTTATTTTATTTTTAAAATGCATATATATAATTTTCACAAATTTAAAAAGAAGTCTGGGGGAATAAAACTTAAATAGACATAAAATCACAGCTATATTTCACTCCTATAATCACCTGACAAATTTATTTTTGCTATGAAGTACAAAAGACTTTGGTGGAAGATGATGATAAAAAAACATTTTGAAGTAATAGTGACCATTTTCATTGATAGGTAGTTATACACAGTGGAAAATGTGTCAAAATCAATAAGGTTTTATCAATCATCTGGAAAAATATATAAGAAAAAAAAAGAAAAAGAAATTAAAAAAATCAATAAAGTTGCATCAGCAATCATTGCAATACTAAATTATTAGGCACAGATTTTGTGACTGAAACACTCTTGTGACTTCCAACTGATCTGGTGGCATCTACTCGTTGTCCATCACATTTGGTCTCCACACTGATGCTGGTGAATTTTTGTAAAATGCGAACCTGGTGTCTGATTTCTGCTTAACATCCTCCAGGGGCACTTGAATTTCTATAGAATGGAAATCTATAGGATTTCCAGGATCTTCAGGATCCCTGCCTACTTTTTAAGCTTCATTTTCTACTATTCTCATCATGTGATAAAAAGTCTACTCAGCCGCATGCAGTCCCTATCCCCTGCTACGCTCTTTCTCAACTTCCAGCTTTTGTACATGCTGGACGCTTTTCCTGGAATTACTTTCTCCACCTATCTGTCTGGCAAACTGTTACTCATCTTTTAAAATTCAGCTCAAATCTCACCTCTTTTTAGCAATTCTCCAGACTTCTGTAAGAGGATTTTAATACTTGTTCAGTAAGCTCTCACAGCGCTTGTCTGTACCTTCATAGATGCGCTTCATGTATTTCTGTTGGTTTATGAATCTGTCTCTCCCACTGGAATGAGGGAGCCTGGGGAAGGTTGAACTCTTCTGTCCACCTTTGTATACTTAGTGTTTAGAATCATGACTGAAACACGGTGGCACTTAGCATATGATTATTAAATGAATGATTAAAAGTGGTTGAAGATAAGAATATTTAAAGTCAAGTGTTCAGAATCCCCAATATAACAAAGCCACTAGCAAATGTGGATGATTGACACCCAGATACCCTATTTCCAGACAACAAAAACCATGAAGAGGCTGTTGTACATCCATAAAGGAAGTATTTGAAGACCTTGAATCTAGAGACAGGAAGACCCTCCTTCTTTAAAAGTTTGTATTCCTGAATATAGAAAAGGAGAAAACTTCAGTAAATTCATTTTGAGAATTTTTATTTATGCCAACAATCTGGGAAAACACTTCCCTTCTGATCAGAAATATTTGTTGTCATTTCCCTCAAGAACAAAAGTCTAAACATTCTGGCTTTCTACTCACATTATTTTTATCTTGATAAGAAAAACAAATAGTCTAGACTTTGTCCAGGTTGATTCCTAGTTTGAAGATTCAGAACCATAACTTTATCATTTTTTTAAGTAAGATTATTTCAATTTCTCTGATTATTTTACCAAACCACATCTAGCAACCCTTTCGTTATGACAGAGCGATCTGTTCGTCATTCTGTGGCAAGCATAATCTTGCTCTTGCTTTGTAAAACTGTGTCTTGCTCTTGCTCTGTAAACCTATCTTGTCTATCCTCAATAAACTTCATTTCACAATTGGGAAAAAAAAACATATCTAGGTTATTCTATTTCTATTGACATGTTTTATTACTCCTGACCATTCTGAAAGATCTATGAAATTTTACTTTGTTTAATCTTATAGAAATAATTTATTTAAACTTTATTATTTTCCTTTGCTAAAGTAATGAAGAACAGCTTATCTATCTTTGTTTTTTTTAATAGGTAGTCTTTTGTGTGTCGACTAGAAAAATAATTACCAAATCAATTGACTGTTTAATTTATTGAATGTTGGTGGTTTATAAAATATTGTATTTTAAAAGCATAATTAAAAGATACGCACAAGAAATATGTCCAGAAGCAAATCTCCTTAACTAAAATAGAAGACCTGCCTATAACTTTGAGGGTATAAATTCAATAAAAGGCAATGTGTGCCAATGTGGCAATACTCATGCATGAAATGCTTAATGAAATATGCTATTTCTAGTACAAATAATTGCCTTTGTTTTCATCATCTTGCCTAGTGCATCGTAGCAGGCTACAGAATAGTGTATGTTTTATCCTGATCTACAATCAGACAGTTCATAAAACTAATGGAAATGAAGATTTTGCTGTTTGAAGTGGTCAAATTTCCATTTTCAAACACATCACGGCTTATAACCACTGATGGCATTTGGGTTTGCTTTTGAGTTTTAGGATAATAGCACATTACAGAGAAAATCTACCAATTTTTTGTCAGTTGAACTATGAGGGAAAAAGGCCCATTATCTGCCTGGAAGAAAAGCAAACCTACATGGTGTTTTTAAATGAAATATATATATTTGTTTGTAGCAGTGTGCTATTTGTAAATTTAAGATCATTAGTCCTGCTTAAGAGACCAGAGAGCTTGTATAAGTAGATAAAAATCTTTCTTCTCTTGCTTTTAAATTCATTTTAGGAATAAAGAGAAGGATTAAAAAAAAAAAAAAAAAAAGCAATGTGAGACAGTACTCTTTTTCTTCCTATTTCAGTGGTCTATGATCCATAAAATCTAAGTGGTTATTTAGAACAAGCCAATCTGAATGGACATGCGTTGTTACATACCTTTGCCTTTCTAATACTTTTTCTCCTAAATATTCTTTCCGCCTTCCTTTCTCGAGACCTAGTTGAAATCCTCAAAGCCTTCCTACTTCAACTCAAATCTCACTTCTCCTGTGAGTACTTCAACACCTGAGCCTCCTAACCTAGTGACCTCACTCATACAACAAATATTTTAGGACAGCCAGCTTAGAGATCATCCTCTCTAACCACTAACCAAGTTAGGAAATTTGCCACAAAACTCCTGACATATTTAACTGTTGGTTAAATCCTTGCAACTATGGGGAACTCATTACTTAGTGAGGCATCAATTCCTAAAACATATTCCTCATGGTTAAGCTAAAATCTAGCTGCCTGTAATCTTCACATATTAGTCCCTGTTCTGTTTCTTAACATACTGAAGTCATTTAATACCTTTTTCAAGTGATGATCCTTCACATATTTGAAGAAAAGTGTCATTTTTCACTCCTGCATTATCTCCAAGTCAAAACATGCCCAACTCCTTCCATCAACCTCCCTTATGCATAAATTCTATTCACTCCATAATTTTGATCTTCTTTTACATACACTTTAGGTGTTCTCTTTTGAAATATCACCCTATTAACTATTCTGTATCTTGACTGTGGTGGCATTAACATGATTTTATATACTTACCAAAACATATCAAACTACAGTTAAAATGGGTAAATTTTATGGGATATAAATGATACCTTAGTGAGAAACAAAAAAACACTGAAGCAAAGATATACACCTAAATGGAACACAGTACTTTAGGAATTGTCTAATCAGAGAATAATGCACTAAGGCTATCACCTCCCTGGTCCTACACACACTTCTACTTTAATTTTTCAGCTATGACAGCACTGGTTCCAGAAAAATTGCAAGAATCTCCTACTGTTTGTGGAAAACTATACACAAGTGATGTATGAAGTCAAATATAGGTCTAAATATACCTTCCAGGTTTGTTCCTTTTTTTTTTTTTTTTTTTTGAGACAGAGTCTCGCTTTGTTGCCCAGGCTAGAGTGAGTGCCGTGGTGTCAGCCTAGCTCACAGCAACCTCAAACTCCTGGGCTCAAGCACTCCTTCTGCCTCAGCCTCCCAAGTAGCTGGGACTACAGGCATGCACCACCATGCCTGGCTAATTTTTTCTATATATTTTTAGTTGGCCAATTAATTTCTTTCTATTTATAGTAGAGACGGGGTCTTGCTCTTGCTCAGGCTGGTTTTGAACTCCTGACCTCGAGCTATGCGCCCGCCTCGGCCTCCCAGAGTGCTGGGATTACAGGTATAAGCCACCGCGCCCGACTCAGATTTGTTCATTTTTTAACTTCTATTTATCCTAAATATTTACTCATTCAGCACAGATTTATTGAGTCTGTATTATATGCTAAGGTGAACAAGAGACATATGTGTCCTACCTTCTTGTAGCTTACAGTTGTTTGGGGAAATAGTGTGGGGAAAAAAAAATAAAAGAACAAACAAACAAGAGAATTACCATTTGTAGTAATGTAATTGGGATGGATGCTGAGATAGAGAATAGCAAAGCAAGGGGGGTAGACTACCCACTTTAAACTAAGAGATTAAAGACAACAACAGAGAGGGATTCATATTTAATCTGAAACTTTAAAGTTAAGTTATAAAAGCCAGTGAAGGGAAGATCTAGGTAAATCAGAGGAGACCAAAAAAAGAAAAGAAAAGAAACAGAGCTTAGCATGTTTGAGGAAAAGACTGAAGGCCAGAATTGCAAGGGTAACATGGGAGACACTTACAAGAAGTAGGAAGGAGGGGTAGGGTAGGCCAGGTCATGTAGGATGTCATAAAGGATACGCATATTTTTCCCCTGCGTGCTTTAGAAAGCCACTATAAGATTTTAAATAGAAGAATATGATACAAAATATAACTTTTACAAAGATCACTTTACCTGATGTGGGCATAATAGCTTGGATGTTGACAAGAGAAGAAATGAAAACATATCAGTACAAATATGGAACAGGTGTGAGCTTGGACTATAATACTTGAGACCTCCCCTCAGATCGACATGTGCTCCTTAGTTACTACTCTTTGAACAGGGTTTTGTAGCATGAAGTCTCAAAAATGTGATGCCACACTTCTTGAGTGTGCAAAATGATCCTTTGAGATAAGAGAACAATGCAGAATTTCTGTTTATGTCTATGTCATCTGTTAAAATATTCTAAGATGTTTTGTGTCTCTTTCATAATATACATATTATAGTACCATTATCCACATGTATATTACATATAAGCACACATATTATAACTGGAGTGCTTAAAAAGTTTTGCTGATATAATTTAACCAGATGTTATTCCATTTAAGCTATCATCCAGCATCCAGATAAATATACTCCTATTTTGTCCATAAGTCTATGGCATCCATATTTGCTTGAGCCTCAGTCTCTCAAACAGTGGGGCTACAATGGGCTTAGACAACTTCATGCATTCATATGTATAATAATAATACATATTATTACTAATGTAATAATAATTCTAGGTTCTGCTTTCTGTTTTGTACTGTAAATTCTTTAGAATAAGAAAGAAATGATTATAGAAGTTTAAGCATTGCCTCAAAGTAAATGGTCATATAGTTCTTTTTTTTTTTTTCATGCTTATGACTTTGACTTAAATCATATAGTTCTTAAAATGTGAGAGAACTGTTGGACATTTGGGCAATTTTAAACAATATTAGCCAAAGCGAAAAACAAAATACCATTTATTAAAAAAAAACCTACTTAAGTATAAACCTAACAAAATAAGTTCAGGAATCATACACTACGAAGTCCATAATGCTGATAAAAGAAGGTTCTAAGTAAATGTAGAGACACATCATGACCATAGACTGCAATATTCAACATAGTAAAGATGTCAGTTCTGCCTAAGTTGATCTATAAGTTTACTGTAGGCCTTATCCAAATTCTAGTAGATTTTCGGTAGACATAGGCAAGCTTATTCTAAAATTTATATGAAAAGCTGCAGGTCCTAGAATAGCTAAAACAATTTTGAACAACAACAATAAAACAACAACAAAAAAGTAAGAGGAATCCCTTTACTAAATGTAAAGGCTTACTAGATACCTAATGATCAATATTATACAGTATTAATAGAGGGATAGATACATAGATGAATGGGACAGAATAGAATCCAGAAATAGATTAATACAAATATGCTAAACTGATTTTAACAAAGGTACAGGTGCAAAAGCAATCCAATGGAGGAAAGTTACCCTTTTCAACAAATAGAGCTGGAACAACTGAGTATCTATAGTTAAGAACTTGAACCTCAACTTAAATCTCACATTTTATACAAAAACTAACTCATAATGAATCACAGATTTAAGACTTCAGAAAAACTTAAGAAAATAAATATACTTTTAGAAAAAAAGATAGAAAGAAATCTTTGGGATATAGGCCAGGCAAAGAGGTTTTTAGAATGACAAAAAAGCACAATACATAAGAGAAAAAACTAACAAATTGGATATCATCAAATTAAAAATTTTGCTCTGTGAAAGCTTGCATAAAGAGGATGAAAAGACAGACGATAGGCTGGGAGAAGATATATGCAAATCGCATATCTGACAAAGGACTAGTATCTAGAATATAAAAAACTCAAAATTCAAGAATTTAAAAATATCTATTAGAAGATGGGCAAAATACATGAAGAGATATTTCACTGAAAGGATTGACAAATGTCAAGTGAGCACATAAACATCATTAGCCATCAGGGAAATGCAAATTAAAGCCATAATAGATAGTACTATATATCTATGAGAATGACTAGGGGAAAAATAGTGGTAACACCAAATGCTGGTGAAAATTTGGAGAAGCTGTATCATTCATTCCTTGGTTGTGAGAATGCAAAATGGTACGCCATTCTTGAAGACAGTTGGGCAATTTCTTATAAACTAAATATGCAACTACCATATGACTCAGGAATTGAACACTTGTGTATTTATCTCAAAGAAATGAAAACTTATGTTCACCCAAAAATCTGTACACAAATGTTCACAGCAGTTCATTCTTGTAATAGCTAAAAAATTTAAAAAAGCCCAGATACGTTTCAATGAGTGAATGGTTTAACAAGCTGTGGTACATCTGTACAATGGAATACTACTTAGCAACAAAAAGAAGCAAACTTTTGATACACACAACTGATTGAATCTCCAGGAAATAACTAAATTAAAAATGTCAATCCCAAAAGGCTGCATACTATAATAAATGGTTTCATTTACGTAGTCAGCCCTCAGCATCTGGATGGAATTGATTACAGGAATCTCATGGACAGCAAAACCTGCAAATGCTCAATTCCCTAATATAAAATGGCATACTATTTGCATACAACCACTGCTCATCCTCCTGTATACCATAAATTAGTTCTAGATTACTTATATACAATGTAAATGCTATGTAAATAGTTGTTACACTGTATTTTAAAATTTGTATTATTTTTTATTGTTGTATTAGTTTTTTAAAATATTGCCAATCTGCAGTTAGTTCAATTTGTGGAAGCGGAACTCACAGATACACAGGGCCAACTGTATACCATGCTCATAAGGGCAAAATTATAAATATAAAAAGGGAAAGGGAAAGAAGTGATGTGGCAACAGGAGAAATACTTTTGATGATGGAACTGTTCTGTATCTTTATTGTATCAATATCAATATTTTGGTCGTGATATGATACTACTATAGTTTGGCAAGATCTAACCATTGGGGAGGAACAGTAGTATAAGGTACGTGTGATCTCTCTATCATTTCTTACAACTGTATGTGAATCTATAAGTTCTTCAAATTAAAAAACTTAAGAAAATATAAGAAAGTAAAATGCAATTAATGTATAATTAATACTATCTTTCCAAGATAAAGCCTTCACCCTTATCTTTAGAACACATTATTTGTGTGGTAATTTCTAAAGAAAAAGTTGGCAATCAAAATGAAAAATCCAAATTTATGTATGTGTATGCATGTATATATGTGTAAAATATATTTGGGGAGGAGGGGCTGTTATGTTTTATCAATAAAGCCTATCCTTGTGCCCTCCATAAGGTGCACTGAAGCTTATTCTCCCATATGAGAAATGTGATAGGATGCAAAATATTCTGTTCAGAGTTCATCAAAATTTCTTCCAGCAGTTTTAACATTAAGAATTGGTATAATACTAATCCTTTTAATCCAGAATTACAAACAAAATATTTGAGATTAATGAAATAATTGTCTTTGACATAATAAACATACTTGTTAACAGAGTTAATATAAGCAGCATTCTTGTATATTTTACATACAAGTCCATATGTATGTTTTCCTATAAGGAATTTTAAGATTGACTGATTCTTTCTGTCCAAAGATTGACTGATTCTTCCTGTCCATCTTGTACACTAATGAGTAATTCATAATGATTTGATAATTTCAATAAATTCAGAAACAAAAATGAGGCTGGGAAGATGTGGACTTAAACATTGTAAATGTTTATACTTTAAGCCATATACATGTATGTACTTCAGAATTATTATTTAGCACCATGATTGTAACATACATAACATATATAGAAAAAAATGATGGAATGAAATTCTTACCATGTGATTACTGATAATATTGGGTGAGGATGGCATATTCATGGCTCTCCTTTGTGTGTCATGGCAGACGTTATTGATCAATTGTAGGTACTGTTACCAGATGTGGCCAAAGAACCTTTTTCAATCCACTATTCCAGGAGTGATTTAAAACATGTTAAAGTTAGCAGTCAAATTAAAATATTTTCCATTCCATTGTGAAAAATTGAATTGTGAATTATTTTGGGCTTTGATTATCTATATTTTAATACATTTTTACAAATAAAATGATCACAATTAAATAATTTAAAATTTTAGGATAGTGTCAGAACTATCAAAAATAAATAAATTTCTTATCCCAAGAAGACTTGTCTAGTGGGAATGTTTTACTATCAAAATTAAGGAATGAAATATTTAAACTATCTATGGAAGAATAATGCCAAATGTTAGGAAAGTGCCAGAATTGTTTCATATACTAAAAATGTGCACAAAGATCCACATACTGAGAATTAGAGGTCAAGTGGGGTTTTTCCAGAATTTTTATTATGTTTTAATTGACAAAAATTGTACACTTTTATGTATATAGCATGATATTTTGATATATTATACATAGTGGAATGACTAAATCAAGCTAATGAATATATTCATTACCTCACATACTTACATTTTTTTTGGTGGCCAGAACATTTAAAATCTATTCTGTTAGCAATTTTCAAGTATACAATACATTGCTATTAGGTATAATCACCATGGTGTACAATAGATCTCCTGAGCTTACTGTTCCTGTCTAACTGAAGCTTTGCACCCTTTGACCAAAATTTCCCCCATTTCCTGTCTTCCCCAGCCCCTGGGAACCACAGTTCTACCTCTGCTTCTCTGTTTGACTTTTTAAGAGTCCACATATAAGTGAGATCATGCTGTATTTTCCTGTCTGCAGGGAGAATTAACTGCCCCATGGCACTTTTGTGTATTTCATTATTAGAACATTGACCAGGTGACATTGAATTAGTTGGTTCTTAAAAACAAAATGAAATTCTTCAAGTATACAAATAAGGATATCTTAGAGAAGAATATGATAAAAATAAAAAGCATCATGTGGTGAATTTTCTTATCCCTCTACCCTTCCTCCCAGCCAGTACCTTTTGACCCTAACAGAACCTGAAGCCTGGATTAGCAACCATGCAGCATGGTGGGGCAGTGGAGGAGGGCACTCTACTTGGTATACTTGATGGCACAAGAGCAGACAGTCACACCTGGCCCACCACAAGTGCCAGCCCTTATCAGCATGCGGAAAAAGAGATGGGAAAAAGATGTCATATTAAATTAAGTCAAAACTTTTGATAATTTTTCGGATAGTTCTTGCAATAAGAACTATTTATGCCCTTAAAGGTTTTAAAGGAATGGTGAGACAAGTTAATAAAGTGGATTTTATGATTATTCCCCTTGCATCCTGTTTATCCAATATGCTGATGACCTAATCATTTGCTAGTAAGACCGTACAAAATATATATGTAGATTTTACAATGTACGATTGTTCCCCACTAAAACTGACCTTAAAATAGCTCACAGCTATTGAACAGTTACTAGAAATCAGCCACCTATCTAAATGCTTTGGTTATATGATCTCACTCTGTTGTCCCTATGAGCCCAGGGACACACAGGTGGTAAGTAAAAACAAATTCTGTAATGTTTAAATTTTTTTATTTTTAATTATTATGGGTGCATAATAGTTGCATGTATTTATAGGGTGCATGTGATGTTTTGATACAGGCATACAATGTGAATTAATCAAATCAGGGTAATTGGGTTATCCATCACCTCAGGCATTTATCATTTCTACAGTCTGAATCAAGCACCTAGGCTTGAACCTTTAAACTCTTTTCTAAAATGCTAAAATCTCAAATTTGAAGTAAAGCATACATTTCAAATCTGAAACACCTTATTTTAATGGCATTATTAGTTTTGCTATCTCACCACGTATTTATTATCCTAATTAATAATAAATATCATTTTTCAGTATAGATGTGTATAAAAACAGTTCATTTCATTCAGAACACATAATAGACACAAGCAATCATATAAACAACTAAACAACAACAAAAACCCTTTTGGTTGGGGATTTGGGGAAAGTAGTTTTAAAATTTCGTATTAATCAACTTTTAGACTTCTGTAAATAAGAGTACCATTTCTTAATGGCTACAAGAAAAGGCTTCAAGAATAAATAACAGATTTCAAGGCATTCAAATGTGGTTCACTAACACCAGCTCTTCTAAGCCTTTAATGATATGGGGCTAGAATTATTTAATGATACCTGAAATAGTATCATTAGAATCCTGGAGACACTCATGTCTCAGACACAAAGTTAGATACATAGAAATCTGTTATTAATCTCCTTACTTATTTAGTTTGTCTGAAAACTGATAGTTGAATAAAATATTGAACAGCTAAATTCTTTTTTAAAGACTTTTAATGTGAAATTACAAGCAGAAAAAAAATTGTTCAAAAGGTTACCAAAATTGATGTATGTAAAAATGTCCATCTAAAAATGACACAACCTCAAAAAGTTGCTATTTTTTTTTAACAAGTATGTTCCAAAAGAATATGGCCACATTTCAGAGAGACATTTCTTCTCCCAACACCATGACAAGTGTTGATATCACTGAAAGGATTCTGAAAATGAATTCAAAGCAACATCATTTTTTTTTAATGTTGGAGAAAGTAAAATGACTGCTGTGGTATGTCTTGTAAAGACCTTGGTTTTTATACACTCTTAACTCAGTTCTCTTAATACTCAGAACTATTTGGATTGTTAAGTGGATCTTTCTCCCAAACTTTTTTCCAATCACTCCCATTCACACACATATGCACATAAACACACACACACACAAACTTTTATACTTTTTAAAGTGAGGAAGATGTTTTTACTCATGGTTTCACGTGTCTTTTTTGCCTCACAGGATATTCTAATCTCTGCTAAATAATACAAAAACAAGTATTTATAGCTAATGCTCTTCCAAGGTGAGTTAGTAGTATCTTCTGCAAGTACTCTCTAAGCCCAGGGTGATTTTTCCAAATGGTCTGTAAATTCTCTGTAAATTAAGCACTGGCATTTCACTTCCCTTCTTCTAATCACGTCAAGCTACCTAATTCTAAACTGTAAAATCAAATGTCTTACTGACTTTCTCCTAGCTGAGTCTTCTCGAATAGCCTTTCATATTAAGGATTCAATGGCTGTGCTTTAAATGAACCCGCTTCACTGGCAGGTGCCTGCTGTTTTTTAGGTTTTAAACAGTACCATTACTATCATTTATAAGGATAACATCACAATTAAGAATGTATGAATAATTTAAAATTGAGTAGCATTCAGTTTCACAGTCTGTCTGGCAGGAAGGTTTGGAAGTGCAAGGTCTTTATTTTATTACAAAACACTGGCTGTCTGGGTAAAAGGAGATGAAAAGTTACTAATTTCAGGCTTTACTTCAAACCCTTTAATCTTGCAAATAAGTGCCTTCAGTGAGGACTCTGTTATCTCCTAAAGCCGAGCCAGAATTGTTCATGCTCTTTGTCTTTTCCCAAGGTCTTTACCTTATCCTAGGTGAGCCGAAGGAGACAAAAGGGAATCCACCGGAGGAAGTGATTATTTAATAGAGCTTTTCTTTTTAAACCCTAACTTGTGCTGTTGGCAAATATTATGAAACACGATCATTTCATTGCCATAAATAATGTTATATAATTAAAATTCCATTCTGTGGTTGAGAACAGTGTGATAAACTGTTTGCGAATTGGTAATTCTATTTATTAAAAACAGAGGCATTAATTTTGACACATTGAATTATAACACAGACAAACAGATCTTGTGTTTTAATTAAATGCTCTATTTGATGAGCTTTTTTACTCTAAGATTTAATACCAGATCCTACAATCCGTATGGTATAGAGCAGGGGACGATCTCAGCAGGGAGTATAGAGAAAAGCTGTGTTAGGATTCAAAAGGCACAGAACAGAGCTCCTTGAGCCTGTCCCAGAAGCACCCCTCTTTGTGTTAGGGCCAGTACCATTAGCTGGTTCGTTAAGGCCTCTCCAAGCACCTTTTTGTCTTCCAAAGGCTCCAGCAAAGTATCCAGTCCGGTAATGCATTACTTATTTTCTAATCATGCAGCAGGCCTGAATATTTTCTAAATAAATAAATAACAACCAAACTGCTTTGAGCTTTCTTCCACATTAAGCTACGTTTAATATTCATTTCACATTTTTTTCTATTAATTAAAAGTAAACCGTGTATTGTATGGTACATTATCCCTCTAACAGCCCCATGTGGAGATCATGAAGTGGAAGACTAATGGTGTAGACTTTAGCATTTAGTTTTAACCAGAATAATTTACATATTTGTGAGAAGAGTCCAAGGCATGTGTAAATAAGCAGAACTCTTGAGATATCCAGACCCTTGCTCAGTTTACTATGGACTCCAGAGCTATGGGCTGTGTATTTATTCCATCAGTCAGGTAATTTAATGAGACTCACACAGCATCTATTTCTGCAGAAGAGACAAAAGTTATTATTAAGGAGAGGCATGTGGCAGTAAGAAAAATGTGTTTGCTTGTTTTATTTTATTCTATTACCCCAAGTAGCAAAGGTGATCCTATTCAATGTTCATTAAAGTTTACCTTTATAATTTATCAAAGGAGACCCACATCAACAGTTTTTGCTGAGATTTCAAAATTGGAAACATTAAAATTTGATATAAAATGCCAGATATTTAGGGAGCCTTTTCATTAGAAAAATAACTACATAGATTTAATCTATGGGCTTTCCTTTAATGTACAACTCTATGAAGTAAACAGGAGAAAGTATATTACAGAAAAGTCATCAACTCTGAAAGGGCATATTAACTTTCGATTACCAGACTTTTCGAACAGTTCTAAGGGAAGAAAGATGTTTTTTAAAGAACTGGGAAATTTAAACAAATGATCACAAAAGCATTATTTCCAGCAAATTTGTCTGGGATGAGTTACACAGTATTATGAATAATGTTACGCAGTAACTAGAAGACAGATTATTTTAAGAAAACACTCTGTGTCTTTGATAAAATTTAAATCGAATGACACCAGGCTTTAGTAGTCAAACCGATTTAAGTAATAGGCTCTTAAAATATGCCTTGTATAAAATGGTTTCCTCTGCTAGGAAATCATTGTAAAGGCTACATAATTCAATGAGGACTATGACTATATGATGCCAAACATCCCTAAGAAAAGTGAAAACTCAATTACCAAGGATGTTTTCAAATATTCATAATTTTTGGCATGAATGTGGCCAAACAGAAATGAAGAACAGAAGCAAGTCTCACCCTAATGACAATTCTTTTTACTGAGATCTTCAGATAATTGCAAAGACTGTTTATATAATTTAAATTGCTCGATATCTATCCTAAAACTTCATACCACTTTACCAAAATTGAAATTAATATTAAAATATTTAGAGTTGGTTGAATTGATGCTGTTCCTTTAAAAACATCACAATCTTTTGTAACCCAAACCAACACTACGAGAGCACAAATGTTCAGACATAGACACTGCATTTTTACATGGCCTCTTGAGTGTTCACACTCCTACAAAGGCTGTCAGACCTGCTAAATGGCATAGCCAAATTTCCCTTGAATCTTTTTATAATACAATGATGCATAAGTGTAAGTCAATGTAACATTTGACTCTTCAAATACCACACCAAAAGTCCTTTCAATATGCAACTCAATCCATAGGATAAATTTGAGCCAATTTCACAAAAATATCTGTGACTTTATATGCACTTTGCATATTACAACCTAATGTTAAACTTACACATAATTCTTCCTGCAGCAAAAAACTCATGCTAAAATTTTTCCTTTAGAGCGAATTTACCTTAATCAAATTGTGAACTTTGCTCTGATTAAATGGAAACAAGTGTATAGAATGCATATTCTTGTAAATGCTCATGACAAATTTCTTCTATTTTTATTCCAAAATAATTTTTATTTCAAAGAATATGGAAAAAATGTATTTGCAAAACACTTACTATATAATGAAAAATAAATTTGGCAATGAAAGAAAGGCTGAGAAAAATAAAGTTCTTCATTTCTCTAAAGTTCTTGTCAAATTACTTTTTAATCTTTTTGTTTTTGTCATTTTCTCCTATAGATTGTTAGTTCCTTAAGCTAGAGAGCATAGTTTAGCTATCTGTCTCTCCTTAGCACTTTTCATATTGCCTAGTGCATGGAATATTAAAAAAAAAATCTATATTGAATGTTGAATGAGTAGAACTTTTCTAGGAGTCCCAGAAAGAATTTCAAACAGTTTAACTACTAGTTGGATTTTGACACCAAGAAGTAAAAGGCAAATTGCTTTGAGTAAGAAAAGTTATATATAACTAGTTGAAAAAATATATTTTTAAAAAACGAAAATATTCTTTCTGAGCAATGATTAATTTCTTCTTCCAATATTGTTAGTCATGATAGATATGCTGCATATTTTTTAAGCTTAACTAAAGAATCAATTCTTATTTTATCCCACTTAGATATTACAAAGTATTTGAGTAGCTCAGATTTAGTCTGTCCGTTTTATGTTTTTAAGACCTAACTTAACATTTAAAAATATTGTACTTCCCTGGCTCTTCTAGTAATGTGTGATAATACAGTAATATGTGTCAATTAAAAGATTGCTTGCTACTTCATTTGTTGGCAGGGATTCAATGGAGTTTCCCAGCAAAGTGAATCTTGAAACATTTGTCATTTTTTTATTGTAAAATCTTTTCTATATTTCTGTCGTTACATTTCTTTGGACAGAAATTAAAGCAGAGTTATTTTCTATTAAATTACTCAGGGAGCCATCATTGGTTCTGAATTCTCACTGTCTTTTTTCAGAATACATATGTACATGCTCATGTTCTTCCTTTATTGGTTTTGATTTTAAAATTCTGGCATGGGTCCTGGGTATCTCTGCGTGGCGTTGACTAAAATAATTCTGATTTTCCTTCCTGTTTAAGAACTAGTGCTGGCTTCCATGACATCAAGCTTCTAGTGTCGTATCAAATGGGAGCTTCCATTTTTCTTTTACTAATATATAATATAATAATATTATGTGACTAAACCTATAAAACATGTGGACAAAGACAATATTAATTTTCTGATCATTCAGGACCAAACTGTTACAATAAAACAACATGCTATGGTTTTTAATGATCTTTCACTTTTATTTTCTACTTCTTGGTATCTGAAGGTATACATAAATATATCTAAAGATTCATTTAATTCCGCTTTAAATCATAACAAGTTTAAAAATGTTCCAAACATAGAAATGCATTGATGATGAAAAATTATTGAAATTTAAATAGGTAAAAATCCCTTTCCTGTAACATGAAGAATTTTATGAAGGAATCATGTGATTTTATAGATACTGCTAGCTTGAGACAATAGGAACTGGAATGCTGTGGTGTGGAGTCTCGTTCCTTATGTATTAATAACAGCCGTCTGAGCACAAATATTCACTTTCAGATTTTTAAGCAATTAGTTTGCAGATGTCACTAAATAAATGGCATTCATTCCTTAAGCAGGAACCATACCTGTTAACCATCTCAGCCTATTCTAGCTTTAAAGCTGGGCTTGATGTGCACAGCATGCTCAAAAACTGTACTCACAGTTCAAATGAGCTGGATTACAGACCATGACCACTGAGACCCTCACATGACAAAGCCTTTGTGTAATTAATATGCAGGGTAAAATGCTCCCCGGACTGCTGCTAAAGCGATTTAAATCATGCACATAAAAAATGTAATCACAAATTTAGCATGGTGGACAGAGTAGTCACACTGGGCTTGATTGCATAGAAGGTTCCAAGTGTGTTTTAAATGTCCTTTAAGATTGAGATTAGGACTTGTACTTACAAGATGCATATTAATCTAAAACTCAACATTTTTCAGTGTGGGATCACAGTAGGAGAACATTATGGGCAATAGAGGTTCATTCTAATCCCAGTAGGTAATTACACTTTGAAATAATATTCTTTAATTAAATCTTGTTTGCAGTTGATTGATTTAAACACTAAATCTAAAAACCTAAATTTGAGTTTTTATCAATTTTTGATGCTTATTGCACACAACTTGGGCTTTAATTGGTGTTTCTGAAGTTTTAAAGCCCTTGTCCACCGTATCCTGGTTGAATTTAGTATAATTATCAACATCATTCTTTAATACTCTTGATGACTTCCTCTGGAAACTCAGTAAGTTTGAGCACTTTTACAATTTTAATATATACCTGAAAGGTATTTAATATGTCACAGTGCTAATATTTACATGCATGAGTCTTCTATCACACCTTTAGTACACACATAATCTAATCCCTTCTCTGAATACTGACAGAGGATGCTTTTTCCAAAATATTTACCACTTGCAAGTTTACTGCATAAAAATCAGGCCATAACTCTAAAGACAGACAAGATACAAAGAAAAGAAAAGTTTCTAAATTCTAGACTTCTTTGCATATTTTCAAATTTGAGGTGACATGTCATTAAAGGACAAAAAAGATACTGCTTCCATGTATTCACAAAGGGAGGGTGTCTGTCTATATATCTATCACCTTTTATGTTCGTATATGAACTAAGACATGCTGTTTTGCTAAGCTTTGCCAAATGGTGAGAAAGAAAATATGAGCCATTTTAAGATTAATTCTTTTTATAGTCAATAATCCACATGATCCTGAGTCTGTATAATAACTGCTAAAAGCAATATGTTTTATTGTCACCATTGTGAAGGAAGACTGTCCTGGCAGGTAATATTAATATCTAATTGAATTTTAGTCTTGTAGATTTTGGAACTCTTACAATTCCTCACTCTTCTGAAATAGTGCTTTTTCTGAAAGAAAGTTGTGAAAAAGTTAATGTCTTATGACCCACAGAATGGAAATTTGACATATGTCCTAGATGGCAAATGATATTATCTGTCAGGAATGATCAAGGATCTTTATAATTTGTTGCAAATTTGCAAATTACAATGAGACCATCTTAATAGGCACCCATATAATGAACTGTTTGTATAGTTTACAGATTTATATCCAGAAACACAAAATTAGGTCTGGTGGCCTAAGCATTGTGATTTAAAGATGCTGTTCACCAGTGTTTATATTTAAATTTATACAAACAAGAATTGGCTTAGTTTCAGCTTCAGCAGTGCCATATAGCAGCATCTTGCAGATGTAGCCCAGTAAATTACATTCATGATGCCATATTTAATAACTGAAAATTCACATTTTACTACAATTGCATTTGTCATTGCTGAAAAACAAACTAGTATGTGGAATGTTTTATTACAATGACTACAGTCTTGTGAGAAATGATTAAATCACTCTAAGAGAAAAGTAAGGCCAAAAGACCTCATTCACCATAACGCAAATATTAATCACACATAAATAATACAGGTGTCTTACAGTAAGCCACATTCCCCTAAAATATAGATTACACATCCTAAGGGCAAATAGTAGCACAACAGATTTGAAATAAATCCCTCAAGCCATGGTGGCCAAAAGGAAATCATTTATTTTTTGACAGTTTAATATACTTTTTGGTTATGCATAACAGATGAAAATATTTACACCAATATAAGAGAGTGAAAGAAAAATTAAATCTGACTAATCGACCTGTTCAAAGTATGATTTTTAATTTCAAGGAATTTTTTTATAACTACTTCAAATAATAAATATGCTTCCTACAATTCAACCGTATCCATTCATTTTTAATTATTTCTCAGCAGTTAAAAAATAAAACCAGTCTCTCAACTCAAAGAGAACTTTTTCTGGTATGCACACATACCCTGTCTGGAGGAAAAGAGGGCTGACTGCCAACTGAGAACACTGCAGAGTGAGATGAATGAACATCACCAAGAGAGATGCACAGGAAGTAGAACCGGGAATGCTTCTGGGGAGAGGCTCAAAAGGGTGGAGGTGGCAGGAGATCTATTTCCTACAATACTTACTTTTGTATGGATCAAATCTTTTAAAAACATATATGTTTTATATATATATTACTTTTGCAAAAAAATTTAAAGATATAAGTCAACACAATAAGGAACTGATAAGTCTTAAAATATATTTCACTGCTGCTTTTCTACAAGCATTTATTAGGCACTTGTTACACTTGCAGCACTGGTTAGCCATTAAAGAAGGAGTAGGGAATTAGCCACCAGCCAGTGCCTCGACCCCAAAGTGTTTAAAACTTATGGAAAAATTTATCTGATAAAATGAGTATTAGGAAAGAACATACACCATCAAACATGACGTGATATGGTTCATACTAAAGCAGTTCAGGAAAAAAAACAACATATTTAAGATACTCGAGGAAGTGAGGGTACAGGGAGAAGGTGAGGATGGGTAGTTAGCCTTTGACTAGAGCAGACAGTCTAATAACAAAAAAGAGTTTCCAAGTTAAATTATAGAATTCTGAAATTGGCAAATGAATGAAGAAATTATTTGTAAGAAATTGACCAAATCCATGTCAGAGCTTTAGAGGTTTTTGATACAACACACTTACATGAGACATTTGTACCAAAAAAATGAGATTTACTCAAATCACAAATTAAAATAGAGGGTTCGGCTTGTACAACTATCATTATTCAAATGAATGATCTCTTTAAAAACTTACAAGTACAAAGACTCCAAAAGTCCATGTAAAACATGATCAAGCAAAAGCAGGTTCTATTCTTTTTTTTAATCTGATTTGCTTTTAGTTCTTGCTTTTATGTTTCCTTGTTGACTAGTTAGGAAATGCTTCTTCAGATAATGTCATTTTTCTGTCACCAATGTCTATATCACAAAGATGCCCAAAGACACCTTCCTTGTTCCACCACCAAAATGACCAACCTGTCACCATCACAGGCTCCACTGACCCACTTATTGCTAGGAGTGCAGTGTCCTACTGCCTGTCAAAGGCAAACCCCTCACCTTACACCCTGGCTCCTTCCTTCTTCCCACCCCCTGCATTTTAATGAGAACTTTGCTTCTCAATTATTCCCTATAGCTCTTATTGTCATCAGCTTCTCCCTCTCTCCAGAATTATTCCTAACAACATACAAAAATGCTAAATTCTATCTTTTAAAAAGAAGAATAAAGAAGAAAGGAAGGAAGAGAAAAAGAAGGGGAGAGAAGAGGAGAGAGGAGAGAAATGAAGGAACAGGGAAAGGAATGAAAACAACTCTCCTTCTAGCCCAGTTCCCTTTATGCTGTCTCCTTACCATCAACCTTTCTTGAAATGATGGTATATATTCACCTTCTCTGCACCCTCTCCTGCTACCCTAACCTTAATCTAATCCATCTGCACTACCGTTAGTGTTAGCATCACCAACAATGCTTTTGTTAAGGTCATCATATTTGCAAGTCCAATGATCTGGCTTCTATTCTTATCTAATTTAAGCCCTTATTAGCACTTGGCATAGTTGGTCTTTCCACATTTCTAAAAATATTTTCTTTTCTTGGCCTCAGTATTCCTACATTCTTAGTTCTCCTTCTGCTCCACTGATGGCCATGTTGAGGTATCATTTGCTGGATTTTCCTACTCGGGTTACATTCTAAATTTTGAAGACATACAAACTGCATTGCATCTCCTTCCATTTTATCTCTAGACCTCCCACCTAGGTGACCAATCTTTCTGAAACTCAAAACTCATATCCAACTACTTACTTCACTCTGCTTCTTGAACAATGGAACAAAACGAACATGGTAAATAATTAGAAGACACTTTTAATTTTTCTTGCCCAAATGGCTCCTTCCTGAGCTTTCCTCACTCAGGCAAGATGATGACCATCTGCCCAACTTTTCAAACCAAAAATGTGAGTTTATATTCTTCTTTTGTTAAAAATTTATTGGAATACTCCAACAAATTTCAATTATGCTAAGAATTTTTTTTTTTTGAGACAGAGTCTCACTCTGTTGCCCAGGCTAGAGTGCCATGGTGTCAGCCTAGCTCACAGCAACCTCAAACTCCTGGGCTCGAGCAATCCTCCTGCTTCAACCTCCCAAGTAGCTGGGACTACAGGCATGCGCTAGCATGCCTGGCTAATTTTTCTATATATTTTTAGTTGTTCAGCTAATTTATTTCTATTTTTATTATTTTTATTTTTTTTATTTTGTATTTTTTTTTCAGAGATGGGGTCTCGATTTTGCTCAGGCTGGTCTCGAAACTCCTGAGCTCAAACGATCCCTCCACCTTGGCCTCCCAGAGTGCTAGGATTACAGGCGTGAGCCACCGCACCCAGCCTATGCTAAGAATTGAAGCAGTGAAGCAGGTTCACTGGTTATTTGTCTGAGTTTGATGAGAAAGAAAACCCACGCACACAAGTTACATGAAATGCATTTTTAACTTACAGATAGGCAGCAAGGGACAAAGAAGACTTGCATTCATTCCTAGATGTCCCCTATGGCTCAAGAGAGTTTACCCTGGGGTAGGTGGAGTCTTCACGGCTCATGCCCCACTGGCACCATGGCTGATGGACCCTGGAAAGTAGCCTGCCCTGGGTTTTATCCTGTGGGGTGACATGATTCACTGGGCTAAAGCATTGCAGGACATCCTATTGCTACAGGAGATGGGATGTTGCCTTTATCTCAGGATGTTGCATTCCCAGCACATTCTACACTTATTCTTGAGAACCACAAATGAGAAAAAGAGTAGAACCAGGTCGGTCCCAGCCACCCAGAGAACTGCTCTGCAGAGTCATGTTCTTCACCTTTATTTATTTACAATGCTCCATGCAATCAGACTTTTGTACCTCTCTGATATCCTCTTATATGTCCTCCTCCTCTTTCAGTGTGCTCCAGCCACTTTGACTATTTTCAATTCTGAACATTATGTTTTGAATTAAATGCTAGACTAGCCTACCTAATGTAGCCATCAATGTTCTCTATCCTATCACTCTTTTATAGTTTTCTGCATTGAAATTATCACCATCTGATATATATCTTCTTTGTTTGTTTACTATCATAGTAGAATGTTAACTCTATCAAAGTAGATACAGTCTGTTCTTTGCTATCTTCCCAGAGTGTAGAACAGTCTGGTACATAGTAGACATTCCAGCAACTTTCATAGAATTATGATGAAAATTGAGGGAAATGCATTTTAATAGCATGTGACTCAATACACATTAACTATTGTTATTTTAAATTATTTTTCACTGGCATAATTTATATTAATAGTGTTATAGGTAGTTAGAGATAAAAATAGTATATATAATGTGTATAGGTGTTAGGAAGACTATAGCATCCTATTGAAATGTTAATGGAACAGGGGCATATGCTTAGTTTTATTCCTCACATGTTATGTTGGCCTTCATAACTACTAGCAAATGCTTGAATGTGGCCACCTGGGACAGGTCCCATATTAAACGAAGCCTGGCCATGTGAAGCTGGAGTCCCACCAAGCTCATTTTGAGACGTGGACTACCACCCAGTGTCCCTCTCTCTCCCTGTGCTTCCAGCTGAGAGGCATGGCTGATGCTTCCAGCCTCAGGGCATCTCCTCAAACTGTCCCCAAGGAAAGCCCTCAATAGTCCCCCAGGAGGGACTTCACCATGATTAGTGAAAAGTCTTTAAGAAATGAAAGTACCCCCTCCCCACAAAATACATAAGGATACTTCCGAAAAAAGAAAAATTATCTTTGGAAATTTTTCAACTCCCAAAGAAAACATGTTACTTTGCTCCAGATACTCAAATTAAACTGAAACCTTAGGTAAGAACAAAAAAGATTATTACAGCCTTATACCACAGGGTTTTTAAAGATTATTTAAGAAGCAGATTTTTTTAAGCTTCCTTTGACTCAGTGATTTTTATGGATCCTAAGGACTTTTGCTTGTGTATACCTCATTCTCCATAAAAATTATCAAAAATTATATTTTCTGACTATACTAATTAACATAAAATGAATGCTATTACATATTAAAACATTTTTCTTTACCTAAAAGTTTATTGCTTTTTCTTCAGATTTTAAAATAAATTAAAATATTTTCATGGGCTTCTAAAAGTTTGGGGAGCCCAACTGCTGTGTCTATAGTACCTAATGGATAAGTTGGCCCTGCTCGAATGAAAGAGAGGGAAGTGTTTTGAATGCAGTTTGTCTCTCAAATGGCTGTTATTCTTCAAACAAAGCACTATATTTGCATTTCGCAGAGTTTTTATAGTACTCCATATCACTAAATAATCATTCAGCATGTATTTGGAGCACTTAGAACACATAAGGCAATAAACACACAGACTGTTGTTTGCCAGGTTATTAGAGAAACTAAACTGAATATATTTCTCTAACCAAATAAAAGCTAAATTTTTAAATCATCAGACATGGTTGCCATTTAATATCCTTGAACATATGGATTCATAAAAGCACATACTCATGTTTTTTTTGTAAGACTTTAAAAACCAAAAAGATCTATATCAGGATAAAAGTTATATTTTGGTTTATTAAAAACCTTAAATATGGAATTGATAAACCAAAGATTTATGAATATTTATAATTAATAATTATAATAAAATGATTAATTATTCTTCCCATTTCTCTTCTCTTCCTGAAATTATTCAGTTTTTATGTACTATTTCTCACCTCCTTTCTCCAACTTCACTCTAGGGGGGACAGCTACACATTCCAAGGAGCCTGGGAGATTCCCTAACTGTAGCTTTTGCCCCCGCCCCTCCCTGCTAGTCTTACAAGTATTCTGGTTGGACAATGAATTGTCATCGTATCTACAGTGACTCTAGAATTGACCATTCACTCAATTCTATTTATACTCTTGTCAAGTTAAACTATTTTAATAGCAGAGAATGATTAGGAAGGTATCGGTACCAAATTAAATCCCTTGAAACACAGGTCTGGCTCTGTAAATTCCAAGTGCAAAAATTACCATTCATTTTCCATTGGCTATACAGTAAGGTGCAATATAAGACTCTCCATAATCTGATCTTAACCTCTGAATACTCTGTGCATTCTCCTATCTATTCTTTTCACTGTTTCCCACTTGCTTTTCATCACACTCTGACTTTCCCTCTTTCTAGCTGCTTCAGATGAAATATTTTGCCCATCCCAAGCCCAATCGCAAGAGCCAAATCTTGAGAGCTGGCCTACCATGCCAGCATCCCAAGTACATCTTTCTCTGTCTTTCTCTCTCCCTCATATGAAGGGATATTAAGTGATAATGACATATTGCTTTACTTTTTTCCCCCAACATCAATAACCTGCCTTGTAGGTAGACAGCATAGGTGTCCATTTATGTCATTATTTCAGGAATTAACTTTTGCCCCAAATATGTCCTTTTCTACCTCCTGAAATATTGCTGGAGCTTCATCAAAGAATTCTTTTAATTAACATTCCAATGCTCCTGGGAGGGGTAATTTTTAAAGTTTTTCAAATTATTCACACTATAGTGTAAATTTTAGTGTAAGCTAAAACTTGGGAAATGGGTTTTAATAAGGTGAATGGAGGGGGGCAATGGAGACTCTGGGATAAGGACAGGGAAAAATGGTACCTTGCCAAGAGAAAATTATTATCATTTCTAGTCCAGCTAGCTTGATAGCCCATCAAATCTTTCCCTGCTAGAATCAGCTTTGAACCCAAGTAAAAATACTTTGTTGTTGTTGTTTTGGAGGCATTATTGTGTAGTGTTTAAAAAAACGTGTTCCAGAGTCTTTAAAACTGAACACAAATACAGATTCTGCCATTTACTTGCCATAAAACCTTGTGCAACTTAAGAAACTTCTCTAAGCCTTAAATTATTTAATCTGTAAAAGATGGTAATTCTTAACTAATGTCATTGCTATAAAGATTCATGAACATAATGTTACAATAGTGCCTCGCCTACCCTAAATTTCAGTGAAAATCCCTTTGGCACTTCTCAAATAAAGTAAGACATCACAAATGTGTCAACACTTAAAATAAGGCAAACATTCTAAATTAGGGCAATTGACAGGGCAAAGTATCTGACTTGAAATAGGCAGTTTAGGTAAAAGATACTCCAATCCCCACCTGTTCAGCCAAGTACTGTATTTCTATCTCTGCCATTCTGGGAATTTTAAACTCTGGAGGAAAAACAAAGTAAAACAACTGAAACCAAAACAAAATAATCTTGGGACATCAAGTACGGAAGATGGTGGAGGAAAAGTACCACACTGTAAATAAGAAACTAAATAAAAGTCTGCACAGTTAAGAGTAAGACCTCTGAGCCTCTCCTCACCCCACTTTCAGTCCCTACAGCTAGGCTTATAGCCTCGTACCTGTTCTGAAGACAAGCAAGCTGGTGAGCAGGCTGTGCACCCTGCAGTGAAGTTGGCCAGTTTTACCTGTACACGGTAAATTTCCAATCAGTACAGCTGATAATCACCAGATACTTTCAAAAGATCTTAAAAGAGAGCATCAAAATAAATAGAGATGATGTTGACATAAAAAAAGAATTGTGGGGGAAATAATGTCCTTAGTATATTTAGAAGAATAATAGATGATACTGTATTTATCAACCATAGAGATAGAATGCTATTGAAAAAAAAAAAATTGGAGACTAAGACATGAGCAATAGAAATCATAAAATATAAAAAATATTTACACACGCAATATCAGAGTTGAGATACAAGCTCAAGGAAATATCTTAGAAAAAAATATGATAACTTGGATGAGAAAAGATAAGACAATTAGAGGCTCTAATACCTGACTAGTAAAAAACATAAATACTAAGGCCAGGCATTCTGGCTCATCCCTGTAATTCCAGCACTTTGGGAGGCTGAAGCAGGAGGATTGTTTGAAGCCAGGAGTTTGAGACCAGCCTGGGCAACATAGTGAGACCCCCATCTTTATAAATAAATTTAAAAAATTAACCAAGTGTGGTTGCATGCACCTGTATTCCAAGCTACTCGGGAGGGTGAGGCAGGAGGATCACTTGAGCCCCAGGAGTTTGAGGTTGCAGTGAGCTATAATGACGCCACTGCACTCTAGCACAGGCAACAGAGTGAGATCCTGTCTAAAAAGAAGAAAGAAAAGAAAACATAGATCATAATAGGGAAATTATTTAAGAAAAAAAAATGTAAGGGAAGCTTCCTGAACTAAAAATATATATCTCCAGACATGTGCCAAGTATGAAGAATGACAAAGCAAAGACTCATGCCAAAGCACAAAATCATAAAATTTCAAAATGTCACATATTAAAATTAGATTCTAATTGCTTCCCAAGAGAAAAACAAAATATAACCCTTTACAAAAGTTAATATACAAGGAATCAAGAATCAGAAGAGTCTCAGATTTATCTGAAGAAACACTGAGAGCTAGCCACCAATGGGACAAGTAAGGGTCTGGCACAGATATCGCAGATAGACGGAGTGTCAAACCACTTACCATGCAAGAGCTCTTTCTCGGAACATTTATTACAGGATTTACTTCACCAAACTAAGGAAACAAGAGAGAAATCAATGGAATTCCAGAAGAGTATTGCTATCTATAGGCCTAGACTGAAAACCATAAAACCCAATTTGAGACAAGGAACCCTCTGGGAGAAAAAGAACCAGGAAATAAAATTGACATAGAAAATTGTACTAACTATTTGAAGGTTATGGGGAGATATAGCCATGAGTAAAAGACAATTAAGCAAATTGAAAGCCATAACTATTATTTCAAGGAAAAGCCTCAAAAGCCAAGCAAGAAAAGAACTGCCCGTGCTGAGTTGATCTGCCCGCACCACATCTTGGAAGCAGAGCCCTACGCTCTGAGCTGCAGGACTATGAGAACTTTGGGCTACCTGCCCAGCAGGAAGTTCCAAGGTATAAATTGGCCTCCTTCCAGCTGAGCCATTTTCTGTTCATTCAGGCCTTCTCTAGCCTTTGACTTCTGAGAATAAGCAGGGCCCTGTTTGGGAGCAGATAGCAATCTCACAATGCCCCTACTGTCTTTGTTTTCAGGTGACTGGCTTTGCCCACAGCTTGCAAGCTGCTCCATCTTCATTACGGCCCACTCAATTAGGCTGACTGTGTGCCTTTTAGTGATAGGAAACCAAGTCCTTTTTGTTTTAATTTTCATAATTTCCTTTTATCCTTATATATTCCCCAATAAATGTGGAAAGAATCGAGAGAAAAATTCTGTGACCAGTGGGGTCTTCGTTTGATGCCTTGAACTTGGAAAAATTAATTGCTTCAAGAATAGATACCTGGATTTGTGAGATCTGGAGAAGTGGCACTGTCATTTTCAGGAAGCTTTCTTTATTTCTTATGTCATTTTCATTCTCATTTTATGTTTGGGCCCATGAAACTAGCGCCAGGTAGTAGTGAAAATCTTGACTTCCTATCACATTAAGTCATTATGTAAAGACAATGGGGGACAAATAATCCAATATTTCTGGGTTCAACTGGGATAAGATTGGACTAAAAGGAGAAGCAGGCATGTACAATGTGAAAGAAAGAATGGGAAATCCAGAGCTTTATTCTTGACTTTGTTCTAACAATGTAAGGGAAAAACACATGAACATCTACAGCAATTGCAGCAGATGATGAAAAAATATCAGTGAGTTTCATATCCAGATATCTCGCCATGGATCCACTTGATTTTGGAATGAGTTGGACACATGAGTCTTGGTCCCTTTCTGTCTGCTCCTCTCATCCTTTACCTTTATCATGAGGACCCCTCCGCCATTGAACTACTCTCCTTCTGACTAGTCAACTCACCATTTCCTTGAAACCTAGTCTCAGAACACCGTGGATGTTTAACTTAACGAACTCACTAAATTGCACTGACTGTTGTGATGGATATTTCTGGAAGAACATTATGATAGGCAACAGCCAGATTTTACAATCACTAAGTTTGTGGTGAAAGTAACAAGAATCCATAGTAGAGTGGACATAGGCTTCCAGACACCACTTTATTAAGGCTACGCTATAGGCAAGTGTGCCACAGGAATTCCGGGTGGCCCAGTAGTGGGTGACTCTCCGGATGGGTACTACCATCTGCACATCCAGATAGATACTTGACACATATTGCCCTCGAATTCCTGTGAAGTTTACTGCAGCACAGCAGGTGCCATGGAATGGCTTGTGCTCCTTAAATTCATAGCGTGTTCAATGTTCAAGGAGTTAATTAAAAAATACTCTCCAGATTTACACATTTTCTCAGAGTAGATCAAAAGAGGGTTTGGAAATACAAGCCTAAAGTAAATAAGACCAACTGCTGATTTTTCAATTAGGTTATGTTTCAGGGATACAAAATTACATATTCCTTTCCTATGCACGTCCCCTGCACTTTTTAAACACAGAGCAACCCATTATTAAGCTATTAATCACCTCTTCCAATTAATTGCTAGAAAATGACCCAGGTTTTAGTAGTAGTGTTGCAATTGAAAAGCTCTTTGATATTTGGCAAGGTAAAGTTACAGGCAGTAGTAATTTGAGACAGTGAGGCTATTAGCTGCTGTTTAGAATCTCAATTACTCTAAAGATAGATAATTACAAATAAAACAAACTTGTTCTCCTACATTAGTAAGTGCTTCTTTTTCGCTTTACAAAATTTATGAGTGATTTTTTTTCAGCCACTAAATATAATTTCCACGTGAAAAATTGACCTTAACAGTATGAAGTATAGCTACAAGGAAAAGCCGTGTTTTCATCGAAGAGAATAAATGCATTTCCTGAACTCTGGCTGTTAAAGCTAATTGATTTATTGGCTCTCTATATAGTGTACTATTGTCTTTATGCTCTTGGGACATGGAAGCTCTTCAGAAAAGAGCTAAATTCTGCCATGTCAATATGACAGTTTGAACATATCTCTCCTTTCTTCAAGTGCAGCGTTTCTTGGAGCTTAAAAATAAGAAAGAAAAATCTCTTTCCAGGATTGGTTGAATTAACTGAATGCTGCTGCATCCCTGGCTTATGGAATGTGTACTTTTACTGCTTTAATGTTCCTGAGAAGTTAATAGTGTGGGGGTTCTTTTCTTTTTAATCATATTCCTTTCATAGTAAAATATTTATTCAAGCAAATGTAAAGTACTTGTCAAAATATGAGAATATGAAATTCCCATTTTTAGGTTTCTTAAACACAGCAGTGATACAAAATATAAAGTGATGCATTTTTCCCCCAGGGCTAGTTTTTAAATTCATGAAATTACCAAATATGTTTTTGCTTTATTTCCCTTCTACCTTTTGGTTGCTATATAAATTAGTAAATATAATGAGAGAACTTTCTCAGCTGCAGTTGATTTCAACATTGTACAATCATCTCCATAAAAAGCTATGAAGAAAAACAAATAAAATGAAAAACACAAATACTGGAATGGTTCTGTTTAGATGTTCCCTTAGCATGAGGTGTAGTCAACGGATTTGATGATGTCTTTAAGAAGAATCTCAGTTCAGAAAGCAAAACAAAGATGAGTGTTTAATAGTGCCGGAATACCTATCAGGCTGACAGCCCAGGGGAGGGAATGCAGATGAGACGATTCCAAGTTAGAGGTATCCTATGTAATCTGCAGGCCTCAGGCCCTTCGATAAAAAATTCTGATCTTCTCTTGCTCTGACCCTACCCTTTCTATAGCTGTTGATTTGGGCTGACTGGAAGACAGAATGAGAGATTTTAGTTTTTTCTTAAAAGTTTCTTTACTCCTAAGAATATACATATTGTGTCTATATTCCATATAAAGATAGAATGCATAAAGAACATTTTTCTCTCAAAATAATTGGATTAGTATATGATTTGCCAATGTCATCATCGTTTTTGGTCCAAGTGTCCAACTCTGTGCTCTGACTAAAATCAGAAATAGAAAAAGAGGAACATAGATATGTTGAAAGAAAATTAATAAAACAAATTTCCCTTGTTCGTCGAAAAGATCTGAATTATAACTGGAAAAGAGTTTAAGTGCTTTAGGAAAATAGGATTTCTCCTCTTTTAGACACTCCTATCTTTTGGGTCATTTCTCTATTCTTTTCCACCGGACTTTGTTACCCCACAAATTTTACCAGACAAACTCTTCCACAATATATAATTATTGCCTTTTCCATGGTAGCACATCTTTCAAAGCAAATCAGAAGTGTCCTGCTTCCAAGTTCGAAAGAGAGAAATATTACTAAATTATTCACAAATTGAAATTGTCCTTCTGAATGCAGAGGACTGCATTTGAATCAACAGTTTGGGAACAGAGGAACTTTGGAATTTCAACTAATTTAACTTGAATGAAATACGTTAGCCTATATGTTAGCACAAGGAAAAGACAAAAGTTCACTCTGAACTAGGTAGTTTTCATCAAAAGGCTACAGATGTTTTCTGAATGATCACTGGGAACAGTGGGTATGGACATATGTGGTACTATTCAGGAAGTATATTCCATATATTCAAACTTTTTATAATTTAATAGTAAATATTAAACAACATATATATACCAGCATGTATGAATGTAATCATTTCCAAAGAATACAGCAAGGTAAATTGTCTGAATTTTGCAGAGTGGCTGAAAAAGGAAAGCTTGCAATCAGACATTCTGCATTCACAGATAAATTGCATTCTGTGCATACTTTGTGTCACATTGTTAATAATCCTATCTCTAAATTTCCATCATAATGCTGGCTGAAAAAGTCAGAGAATGGAGTGAGATACCTGCCAGAGATGAATACTACTCAAATCCGGCTTTTCAGTATTTCCATATTTATTGATCCTAGTGTTTTATTGTGTCCTATACGTCTTTGCATCTGCAGTGACTTGCACAATGTCCAACGCTTTGCAGTACCTAAGTAAACAGTCAGTGGCTGAGTGAGTGAATAAATGAATAAGTAAGTCTCAGCATTTCCTTGTGATGAACTGAAGCACAAACTAGGATGGATTACAGACTTTTCTGACATCATGACTTGTGACACATATGGGAACCCTTTGCTTCACTCAGCCTTGGAGAAGAAATACCTGCAGAGGCTCTGCTACGCTCTGTGTGTGTGTGTACCTGTGAATATACTACAAAAATCATCAAACTTTATAGAAAAAAAATCAGCCTCAATCCTGGGCTTAGAATTATTTTCTAGATTTTTCTGGTCCCATATGTTCATGATAACTATCTGGAATTGACTATCTATACACATTGTATCTTCAAGGTCCTCTCTACTTGGCACTGGTCTTAAACTCTGGGATAAAACTGTATTTCAGTGTCTGTCAGATCAATTATTCCTAGTTGGATCTCTAATTTTAATTTTTGAGACAGGATCTCACTCTGTCACCTAAGCTGGAGTTTCGTGGCACAATCATAGCTCACTGCAGCCTCAATCCCTGGGCTCGAGTCTCCCGAGTAGCTAGGACCACAGGCATGCACCACAATGCCTGGCTAATTTTTTTTTTTTTTTTTTTTGGTATAGATGAGATCTCACTATGTTGCCCTGGTTGGTCTCAAACTCCTGGCCTCAAGTGAGGTGCCTGCCTTAGCCTCAAGAGTAGCTGAGACTACAGGCATGAGCCACTGTGTTTGGCGAAGATTTAGGACCTCTCCTAGTTGGCTGTACACTGTTCCCACATACCTTGTACATTAATATTAATTTAGTCAATGGACCAAGGTGAGTTTACCATAGTTCATCACACCTTTGAGATCTGTATCAATTTTTTCAACATTCTGAAAAAAAGTATAATACTTTTGCTTAAATAAGCACTAACAGTTTTGTAGATTCAAATGAAAAACTAATCTGGTCATCAAACGTCTAAACTTGGCTGCCTTCATATCTTTACAGACAATAGAAATTAAAAAAAATTATTTATGAATTACAGTAAAGTACCTAAACCTAAACAGTTATCCTCCACTAACAAATGAGTGAGGAGGTCCAGAACAAAGCTTTCATGGTACATCCATAGCAACCTAAACTAAAGCACTTCCATTTTCAATGTTATTTTTCTTTTTCAGTAACTGTCCATTCCTGGTGGGACAGACCAATCAGGGAATATGCAAGTCCAAAAGTCCAAAGTGACAATAGGTACTACACAGCACACAGAGTCTGAAGATCTAAAAATAACAAGAACACAGAGGAAGAAGAAAGAAGAAGAAGAAGAAGAAGAAGAAGAAAGAAAGAAAGAAAGAAAGAAGAAGAAGAAGAAGAAGAAGAAGAAGAAGAAGAAGAAGAAGAAGGAAAGAAAGAAAGAAAGAAGAAAGAAAGAAAGAAAGAAAGAAAGAAAGAAAGAAAGAAAGAAAGAAAGAAAGAAAGAAAGAAAGAAAGAAAATAAAGTGATATGGTAAAGTAGAATATTTCAAATCTACTAAAATAATATTTAAAGTTCTTTTCTGATCATACCATATATAGTCAAGATTCATGTTAACCTAATAATATATAATAGTAGGCAAGTTCTTACCTAATCATACACGAGCAAAGACCCTCAAAGATCATTATTCAGGATATACATAGATAATTATTATAATTATCAGGGAAATAACAGCTAAGGTAAAAGAGTATCAGTTCTGCTACTTTGAGTAGTGGTGACTCTTTGCTATCCATCTTTTGTCAAAATTTTTAAACAAGTCTTACTATTGTTATGTAGATGTATGGAGCCTGTTGCTTGCTTTGCTCATCCCTCCTCCATAAATGAGGTCCTGAGGTCTATGCCCACTGGTGAGGCACTTAGAAAATGAATTGCCCAACCAAGTGAACCAATGAGATGTTCCAGGAACCTGCAAACCTTTAGAATACTGTCCAGGTACAATGAACGCTATTTAGGTGATGGATACATTTATAGCCCTGACTCCAGCCAGGTAAAAAAACATTTGTACCCTCTTAATATTTTGAAATTTTAAAAAATTTTAAAAATTAAAAATTAAGAAAGAAAAAAAAAGAATACTGTCCCAAAGAAATGCTTATTCTGCAATCACTTAACTGAATTTTATCGTTTTGTTTTGTTAGGGAGACTGGAACAGATGTTAATACCCACATATTGTACAAGAGGAAGATGAGGAACAAGTCGCAGAGCATTGGGACCTTTTATAGAGAAAGACCATGGATCAGCCCTGACTGTGTGTCATGTCTGCTCACATTCAGTTGCCTTATGAACTCTTCTACTCAGGCCATGTGGTTTTAAAACCCAACCTCATAGCAGGTTAAAAATAATAATAACAATAATAATAAATTAGAAAATTTTTTTGAAAAATCAGGAGAAAAATAAGATTTCTTTATTTCATCAAATTTGACATATTTTTAGAATATGTAAAGGATGTAGAAGATGAATAAAAGGCGGTATTTTCCCAATCATATTTCATTTACCTGTTCCTTCTGTGCAAAGAGAAACAGCAATCCTGTGCATAAATGGCTACTCCTGCCTTCCTAGCATTCTTATGTGTTATAAAGCCCTTTATAAGATCTGATACCCAACTGAGTACTTCCTTTCACCATTAACTCCTTAAACCATGAATATTTAAAGCAAACAAAGTTTAAACCCCTGACTCTTTTCACAGTTAGTATCTATAATCCTTTTTTCCAGACTAGGTATTTCTAAATCGTGTTAAATCTTTCATCTTCCTTCTGGTCAATTTCAAGGTTTTTATTGAATCAAATGCAATTTTTTTATACCAGCTTTTCTTTTGCTTTTAGACACTTCTACTGGCTTAGCAAGAGCTGTTCAAATTACGTGATTATCCAATATGCAGTACATTAGTGTAAGCAGTCCTTATTTTTAGGCAATAATCTCTAGGTGAATCATTTATTTATTTATCTATTTATTTTTAGTGCCTGGGACTATGAAAATTGGCCCTGAAAAATTGAAGACATTTCCCTTTTGTGGACTTCGCAAAAAAGTTTGATTTTTTTCCATTCTAGCAAACAACTCAAACTCTACTTTCAATGATTCTAAAAGTTAAAATAGCAATAAATAGATCTGCAATTAGATATTACATTTTCTTCTGATAAACTGTTAGAGGAATACACCACAAAACAAGATAATGAACTACAAGTGCAGTGATTCTGTAATAGGGTTTTTTCTCCACCTTAAATAATTTTATTTCTAATAAAGTTATAAAAGATTGTGCACCAGACTTTGTTATTTATTTCCCTTAAATTGTTTAAACCCAAAGAAAAGGTAAAGAGGAAGAACAGTTAACCTCTGGTGACCAAAGGTGCACTTGATCTGTTATTTTGTATTCTATACTCTTCAAAAGAGCAATATAAACAGAATTATTTATGCCCAGCAAAATGTTGCTTAATTACTTATGCACCACTGTTTGCTTGTATTTTAAGCTCTCTCTACCACCCACAGGCAGACGTTAAACAGCTGCTAAAAGCTAGCTTTAGTCTTGCCTGTTTGAAATTAGCATACTTGAGCTTTGAAAAAACTTTGTTACCAATTTACATATGCATAGAGACTGATATTTAGACTCACCATATGATATGTCCCTCAAGAGCTTTTCTTATTGCCTCCATCCTCAGGTCTCAACCTAGAGACTGTAAATCTAGCAGGTGATTAATTCTATACCCTTGAGAAACTAGCAATTAGCACTTGCAACCAGTAAAAAATTGTCATTTCAAAACCCTGTTTACTATGCCCATGTATTTTCTATGAACTCACAGTTAACTCTAAATAGATGTGTATGGCAATAGATCTGCAGACATTTCTGTCTCTTTATGTAAAATATAATATTGCTACCAGCTAATCAACCTATTAAATATATATAATTGACATTCCTTTTTTAATATAAAATAGCAAGATGTAGCAAGCATGGAAACACTATACATGATGTTTTATGTTACTAAACCTTAATCAGTTCATTTCAACATGATGACTTTGTAGGGTTTACCTGTTCTGTGTCAATTCTTATCTCTGATAGCTGAAATTACCGTACTTCCAGATGTTCTTATGCATTATTGAGGTCTTCTGCAGTAGATGCTGGAAAAGGTAAGATAAGGTTTTATTTCTTTGTAGTAGTCACAACACTGAGATCAAAGACGGTAAAGTGCAGTGCTTAGTATTGAAAACTATGATGAACCTAACATTTATTTTCAAGTTGCAAACCTATCATAAAAACTGCTCATCAATCTTTGGTTAACCATTTCATGTGTAATCTGCGAGTGGAACCAGAAAAATATTTTGAAAGGTTTAAAAATACATGTTTGACCACACAATAAACTAGTGCTAATTATACATGTACATAACACTATGTTGGAAGCTCTATCTTATGACACAAGAGTGACAATAAAAAGAAAGGAGACATATTAAAATTATTTCATGATTAACTTGCATTAAGCAATTTACTTTGGTCAGGTTTAAGAATATGTTAAAGAAGAATTTATACACACACGCATACATATATTCTTAAATGGTTTCTGATAAAATCTGCCAGTGCTCCAGAGTGCTAACTGAAGTGAAAACAGAGTAATTTCATTTTCTGAAATGTTTGAAGTTCAGTTCAAATGAAAGAAGATAGGTGAAAATAGCTAACATATATGCTACCTGCAGTGTGTTAACTTACTATAACCAAAACATTTCATTTGAATTAGGTTACACATTTTTATGATAACAAGAGTAAAATGAAAAAAAAATGCCGTGTGGAATATCTTGAGTAATCTTCAATTAACAAACAGCATTACTTTAAAAATAGACATTAAAAACCCAGAAAACCTATGCAGAAACAATTTCATTCCCAGTATTAGAACACCAAAGGCAGTGGATCTCCTTTATCCAGAAGTGCAAAGTTAGGGTCAAATGCAGAAAAGATTTCGTAGCAAAGTGGACTTTATTTTCTCCAGTTGCACAGTCATTAGACGGTGTTCTAAAAAGGCCTGCTAGACTTTCGACTAATTACATCATCGGATCATCATACAGTTAAAATCAGTTGCAGGGCACTCATACACAACTAAATCCCTGCTTCTAATTACTATTTTAGTCTCTTTTTCCTCGTGACATGTTGGTGATAGATCATTATTTTTTCAGCAATTTGTTCGCATTTATATGCAATATAATTGGATCTGATTAATTATTATGATTAATGACTGCAGAATTTCCTTGCAAAGCTATTAATACTGGTAGTATCAAATGAAAGACATGGACAAATTAAAGCCAATGGATTCCTGTTGCTGGTACTTGCAGCGCCTGAGATGAAGTAACCCTTTGCTGTTCCCCAGCAAACAGAAAGTGACTGCAAACCTGAGCTCTTTGAATGGTTCTCAGAAGCTCATAATATATGAAGTGTTTAGGATGCTTTTAGGCTTCTTTAGGTGTATTGCAAATGAGTAATCTGGCAGATCTATGTTCAAAAGCAGCACATAGTGTTATTGATTTGAAATAGTAAGGAAATGTATAGCATTAAAAAATATGTAGAAAGCTATTAAGAAATAATTGTCTTGAAGGATATTCATAATTTCTCCATTTTCCTCAACAAACATGATATAAGGCACTTAGTTAACTTCTATTAAATGTCAGATTACAAAATTTCTAAAGGACATATTTATGTAGAGTGTGTTTTGTATTTTAAATTATATTCTGGCTTAGAAGTAGGATATTACATGTAAAAAAAGCAAACAACGACTGAGCAGCTTAGGGGATCGACTTTCCTGTTACCTCTGGGACCTGACTTTAAATCTGGCTTTGAGCAAACTGAAGAAAAATCATTTCAATCTAATGGCAGCAGCAAATAAAAAAATCAGATAGTTTGAGTTCCTTGAAGGTGGCAGCAAGCTTTTTGCTTTATGAAGTGTCCAGAATTTGGGGCTTTAAAGCAAAGAATTGGATTTGGAGGGCGTGTGCCTGATTATAAATTGTAAAATACAAAAAGATGTTGAGTATAATTTGCATCTGTCATAAACAGGACCAGCTCTGCTCATAGCATGAGTCTTAACAGGGGGCATGAAGGCTTAAATCGTGCTGAGAAAATGGATTCATTGCATCTGACCCAGAATTGGTAGTGGTGCCTGTATTAAAATCAAGATTCTCAAAAGATCTAAAATACAGCTTTTTAGTTAGAACTAGGCACAGGTATCTGAGGATGTTCAATATGACAATGCAGAACGTTTTTTTTTTTAATTAAACAATGCTTGCTAGCCAACCCAATATATAAAAGCAAAGAGATAAATTCGTTTGATGAACAGCCGAGATTTTTTTTTTTTGATGATTCATATTAAATTAAACTTGCCAAAGGAGAAAGAAGGTAGACTAAAGAAATCATTGTGTGCAGGTGAACAGCAAAACATTTAAAATACACACGACTCGCAGTCATTTTAGTTTTTTATCAAAGACAGTGAATTCCTATGAAGCTTTCACAGTATTATTGATACTGAAATGTAAAATTCTTTATTTAAATCTACACATTTTAAAGGATATGGATTTCTGGTCTATATTTATTATGGAAATGACTAAAACAAATGCAGGAACCTTATTAAAAATCTTCTAGCCTCTGCCAGAATAAGTAATTTGGCCTATCAGAGTTCTTAAATAAGCTACCACCATCACTACCCCATTCCCCTGCCGAACAGCTTTGTATAAATTATTTATATAAGGATAATGCTAGTTTTTCTTCTGAGAGTAGAAAAACGGGATTAATGTGAAGATCAACACTGAAGCCATTTTCATGGGCTCCTTGTATATATAAACTATGTTTATGGCAATTATTTTAGAAATTAGGGCTGGCCTTCACCCCAGGTGAGAGTGAGAGTTATGGGGAAAGGCAGGAATCCTGTTAAAGGATTTCATTTCGTTTTCCAAGCAAGCATCGCCACCCAGGAGAGAGAGGGCACTCCTATATCTGATAAATAATGTTGGGTGTTCACAGTTGTTAATATGAGAAAGGTAATGAAATAATTAGTAACAGAGCAATTAATGGCATTATTAAATATACGGTGTATGAATTGCCATTAAGAAAATTGATTTTGAAGCATATTTTGTAGGGAAAGGCAACATAAAGCAAATAAAACCACACACCATCCAGGACATCAGTAAGAATAGTCCTGGGCACTGGGTGCTTACAATTAAAGTAGATGGCCTGTCTGCCACTAAAGGGAACATCCTTCAATTCACATCTTAGCTTGGTTTCAAGCTTTGGACATAATAAAAAAAATCATAACACATTAATACTTCCTTGTAGCAACATGCCTCCACGTGGTTTTACACGCTTTTGCAGGAAGAGTCATTACACATAAAATATTTGTTGTTGTTACAAAGACACAGAGACCATAGGTTTGTGTCTGGCATGTATGACTAAAAGAATCCTCACAAGAAGTCCATTTTAATTTTAATCAAACTAAATAGCAAAGGGATCAGAATCACTTATTCCCATGTTACCATTTGAAATGATCAACTTATTTGTCGGTTCTTCACTTAACTATTCAGAGCCAGTAGTAGATCATCCAGCAAACTAGGAGAAGAAGCAAGAGTAAACACTAAGTCCTTGAATCAATCCTAAACCACAGACAGACAGCTAACCGCTTAAGTGTCTTGCATTGATTCAGTGCATTCTCTAGGGACAGAATCTCTAGAAGCTGCTCCTTAGTACACTATACTCTAAACAGTCTGTCCTAATTTGATTCTAACATCAAGGATCTACTCAAGCAAGGAAGGCTCAGAGAGAACCTGATCAATCCAAGAGTAAGAATTAGAAACTCTTGCACCTGTGATTGCATTAAACTGCTGTGTCAGAGTACAGTGTCTGCCTCCTAGGAATAGCGAGTCTGAGTTCTCCCACATTTATCCGTAGTATAGAGTATACGACAAGGAATGGCTAAAATATAGGTGTACAAAGGGATATACATTCTGGCTATTATTCAAACACAATTTATGTGTCCTGATTTTCACCAGCTTTTTCTACCACATAATCAACAACCTAAAATGGTGGGAGACTGCTTGTTTTTCTTGGAAATCCTCATCTCACCTAGTCACCTGCTTAGTTTTTGACAGTTATAGCACAGAATCTTCTATTTGGAGTTTTTAGACTTGTTAGATACCACCTACTTCATACCCATCATTTTGTGGATGAGAAAACAGCCTCAGAGAAGTTAGTTTGCCCAATGTCGTATAATTGATATGTGGCAGGGTTCAAAAAAAGTCCCAGTTCTCTTAGCTCCAAATCTATAGTCCTTTCCAATATAATACATAGTTGCAGACTGATATTAAAAAATATAACATGACACTTAGATCTAAATTTTTCTTATTCTGACTTTAGACAGTGAGAATTTCCTTGGAGATTAGTGGTTTTCATCTGAATAACCAATACTATAGCTTAAGTAAAGTATATCTTTTACAACTATTCCTCTAGAAAGTGAATTAAAATTGGAAACAACCTAAATATCTACCTATAAAGAATCAGTTCAATAAATGATGACATAGTCATATTATAAAATGCTGTTAGACCATTTCAAAGAATGAGATAATGTATTTTCATGTACCAGAATGAAAAGATATGCATTATATATGGCTACATGTTTAATAAGAAAACAGCCGAAAGGTATATATAGAATGATCCAGTTTTTTAAATTTTTATTTGGTTATATAAGGAAAGAATATCTGGCATAATACACAACAAATGTCCAATAGTGGGTATCTCTAGGGATAGAAATAGAGGGGGTGGGAGGGATCATTTCACAATGCACTACGCGTATATTACTGGGCTATCTGATTTTATTTTAACAACAAGGATATATTTCTTTTTACAGTTAAAAATTAAAAGGTAAAATTTAAAAATTGCATAAAATAAAATTCTAAAATTTACAAGCTTGTGTGGTATTTATAAAGATCAACTCTGTGGGGCTTTTTTCCAAATTCTTATCACATTTCTGAGGTGCAGACATCTTTTGGTAGGCAAAATGTTTAGTTAACTTTCTAATTTTTAATTTTTTAAATACTTCTCTAAATATTTACTGTTTTTTCTTCAATCAGAATATGATAAGTAATGATGCATGGTTATAAAATAAGTTATGTAGTCTTACATTTTAATCAAGTAACAAGAGAAGATTATTCTATTTTATTGTAATTAATCCAGTGCTGTTTTATGCAGGGAAATGACAAGAGTGAAGAAAACAAATGAAAGGTTTTGGTTTTTGTTTTGTAATTCCTTAATATCACTTCCAAGGACGCTGATGTATATTTCTTAGTTGAAAGATTCAAAAGACAATGCAATTCAGTTGTTTGGCAGCTGTCAATGACTCTGCTATTCAATTTCAACATGAAATATTTCAGCTCCTCAGTTTTCCACATATACAGTTTATTCTTGGAATTAAAAAATGTAACTTCATGTGGACTTAGTAAAATCATATTTGTTAAGAATTTGGAATTTGGAATGCCTCAAAAGAAGATATTCTATAAATATTACATTTGAAAAGCCCCAGAACTGCCTATTTAATGTGCAAAACAGAGTATCAGAACATCAGTTTTTGAATCCTGTTCTCATCCAAATGTCTGGTTTTCTGAAGATTTTTGGAAAATCTTAATATAAGTCATATCACTTTTGCTAAAATCTCTATATAACAACAAAACAAGGTTCTCAATGTTACAACTTAGAATATACATTACATGTTTTAAAAATAAAATTTTCTAAAGTAAAATTTATACCTATAAATAAAAGAAAACTCTACATAAGAGGAGAGATGTTTCCTAAATGGTGAATACATCTATTCTTGTCTTCATGCTAAGAAGAGAAAGTGTTTATATACATTTATTCTTAAAAAAGTATAATAATTTTAAATTTAACAATTCCATATTGGCAATATTCTTTCTGCTTAAATATTCAGGCCTTGTCTAAAAATTATTTAATGCGATAAAAAAGCTTCATTCTATTTTTAATGAAACAATTTGCAGAGGTTCTGTTGTTCCCACAAATCACAAAGAAAAAAATAGAAAACCAAATCAAGAAACAAAGAACACTGATGCACTGCTAATTTCCAATATTTCTTCACTCTGAAATACCAGTTACATGTCTTTATTTTTTAAATTCTAGCATTTTAGAGAAATACCTACCAAGAAGGGCACGTGTCTTCTAATCAAATTTTTTATAATAATTACCAATTATATAAAAATTATTGGGTTATATATGGTTGTTCTCTAAAACATTAATGTTAGTACATTACAATGAAGGGAATAAGATCAGAGGCAATATTAATAGTCAGAAATGTGTTTCTAGATATTGTTTTTCTGAATTTTTTAATCCCAGAAGAAGTGTATTCAGAATGATAAACATACATTAAAAATTGAACTTTGTAAATCAAATGTTTAGAATTCAAGAATCTGAACATCAAATAAGAAGGTCAAATGGCATACTGTTGTCAAAGGGTCCTATAACCACTAAACATGTGGGAAATCACACATTAAGATACCAATAAACACAGTTCACTAATGATCACCTCCAGTGATATCATGCTTTTGCAAGCATACTGCTTATATTCAGATCTGGGAAAATAACAGCGATTTGCCATTTTATTGCTAATAGTTGCTGCGTTGCAGTTCTATTGCTGTGTAAATACTTCTTAAAGCTTTTTTAATAATAAGAGGAAGATGATTTATCTTCAACTGTTGAGCTGATACACTCGAATATGTTCTGCTAGATCAAAAATAGCAGAGATCAGTTTCTTCTCTACTGTCAAGAAGCATCATTTCAGAGGAAATGAAAAACAAGAAAGGTTAAGAGGAGGAAGCTGTAAAACACAGTGGTGGGGAGGTAGATAGTAAGATAGTAAGAATATGTAAATAACATCTAGGTATGAATAAGAAGGAAAACATTTTAATAATGGAAACTCCAAGAGTGAGAATTTTGTGATGAATAAGGAACAGTACAATTCGTCCCTGTAATTGGCAATATTTTTCTAATGAAATCATGCAGTTTGCGATCAGGAAGTAGATGAACATACTTCACCTTTTTTTCCCAAAGATGCATGTAAAATCCATGAGAATTTCTCAAACACGTGTGTGCTTTTCTGGTGAATGATTTGCCTATTTACTAAACCAAGAATCTGGTCATTCTGTTCTGAATCATAGCAAAAATATGTCCCTCAAATTACCGCAAGATTAGCTAGGTACAATGAAATGCCTGCTATTTTTTAAAGAACAGTAAAAGAATTAAGAATCAATTCTGGTTTCTTGAGGACGGAGACCGATTTTGGTATACTCATCTGTTTGACTGTGTGCACATATGTATGAAAATGAGGCTTCTACAACCTGGAGCCACTGGTACAAGGATGATCAGCCATACACTTGGTAAAGCCAAATTATGATTTTTCAGGATCTCTCTGCTTATCAATTTTTGTGTTAAAATGCTTTTGGGGAACAACCCTAAATATCTGTATTAGTATGCTAGGGTTGCCATAACAAAGTACCACAGACTGGGTGGCTTTAACAACAGAAATTGATTTCTCACAGTTCTGGAGGCTGGGGGCGGAGGGGCGCTGCGGTCCAAGATCAACCTGTTAACAGTGTCCATTTCTCCTGAGCCCTCTGTCCTTGGCATGCAGATGGCCACCTTCTTGCTGTGTCCTCACATGGTCTTTCTCTGTGCAGGAGCTTCCCTGGTGTCTTTCTGTGTGTTCCAATTTCTTCTTAAAGAACATCAGTCAAATTAGATTAGGGTCCACCACTAATGGCCTCATTTTAACTTAATCACCTTTTTGAAGGCCCTATTTCCAAATGCAGTTGCATTCTGAGATGTGGAAGGTTATGGCTTCAACATATGAATTTTGGTGGCTATGATTCAGCTCATAACATCATCACCTGTAGCCTATTCCAAACATCTATTCAGTATGTCACAGTACATTAATCTGCAGAGAATGTAATTCTACCTTTGAGTTCCTTGGTGTAACATGAAGATATTGCACTAGACAGATATTTCTGTCAGTTGTGTCCCCCAGCACCCTCACGTTCCATAGTCAGTAGTAAGTGATGGACTGGTATTAACAGATGTTTACCTCTAACTTTCTGGAAAACAGAAAAGAAGCCCTGATTCATAGCTTTTTCCAGTTTCTGTAGTTTCTCCCACTATAACGGATTACAATCTACTAATCACTGAATGCAAAGTTGAGAAGAGATGCACACAACGAAGTCACATGAGCTCGTTTGAGCTGGTTCTAGCACACCGCTCACAGGTACTTTCATGACTTCAGGGAGGTTAACTTCACTCCTCCACCTCTTTATCAGAATAGTGCTCCCTTTTATTTGGTTCAAATTCTTGATATCCATTTCTTTAGAGTGGTTGGATTGACCCCACAAAAAAGTTACCAAATACCTAATTACCTAATCCCTAAAACCTTTTAACACTGTCAAATAGTACTCTTGAATCTAGTATCAAGTTTTCATTTTACTTTTGACAGACTCTAAAATCTTTTTTTATAAAAAGTAGAATATTGTTTTCCTATTGCCTTCTTGATTTGATATGTGATTCTTAAAACTCTCCTTGAAATTTTCTGCAAGCTGGTGATGCAGCCTTGATATACATGATGCCAAAACAACTTATCAATGTTCCAAATGAGTCCATATTGTTACAGCATTTGTCGTTAGTCTCTATAAAAGTAGAATAGTCTCTTGTCACCAGTTGCTTAGGTATTTTTGTAAACATAGCAACAAATATAAAATGGCTTTGAAAAGAGTGATGTAACTATCCACAGAATTACAGCTTTAATGAATTTCTCCATTCTAACTTAGTAAGCCTTCTCCTATGCTCCTAGTGCTTTCTAAAATGCCTTTATTAAAGCAATAAGCGTTTTAATAAGTGTGCTTGCATGTCTATCTTTTCACTGACACTTAGAAAATATATTTTTGTCTTTATATAATCTATAATACCCACAATTTGTTGTACACATGATAAATATTTGTGGATTAATTATTAACTACTAGAAAAATTAATAATTGTATTTACTAGAATAAATAACTAGTAATAGCACATGATATATAATTTGGTGGTTTCAGGAAAAATAAAGAGTTAAAATTATTATTTTTAATGTAAGAGAATTTTCAGAATGGGAGACTTCCTATATGTATGATAACTTATGCTATTTTTCACTTTTGAAGAAATTTTTAGCTAATCTTTCTTAAGGAAACTATTAGAAAAGGTAACAACTTTATTAACTTATTTAGCTTGATGAATATGTTTTAGTGAACAAAAATTGCTGGGTACTGTCAAGAAAACCATGGAATAACTAATAACAAATTTTAATAATATTTGAGAATAATTTGCATTATTAGATATAATGAATTTTATATAATCACTAAAAAAGTGAGTCCAATACTTATAATAACTCCCTAATTATAACTTCATCATTATTAATATTTGAAACTATTATAATCACTGGCCATTAAGGCATGGTTGAGCAATATTCTTGTTTTAAAATCCCAAAATGTATTCACCATGAAAGGTCTGTCTGGAAAGTATCCAGCCATGTAATATGAAATGGAGACATTTACTGAAGAAGATGCAAGATAAAAAAACAGGACAATGATGTCTCAGTCCTCTTCAAAGTGAGCATTTTAGGACATCACTCAGTTCTCCCAGCATCTCTTTCACTGTTCAAAACACTCTGTAAAATTCTTTGTTAGAATCATCATCAGCTGCCTAATCATATATTTTCCTGGATCTCATTGATGGTCTGAAATCTCTTCCCTTTAAAGGTGATTTTAGTTTTGGGAAAAGTCAGAAGTCACAGGATGCCAAATCTGGGCTGTAGGGGGCTGAGTCACCTGTGTGTTTTGCCAAAAGACTCTACAGGAGAAATGATACATGGGTGGGTGCATTGTTGTGGTGAAGCTGCCAATCACCAGTTGCCCATAGCTGCGGTGGTTTTCATAGCATTGCATCTTTCCGACTCAAAACATTGAGGTAGCACTCATTAAATTATTTGGCCTGGAGGAGCCTACTCATAATGGACAACTCCTTCCCAATCAAAAAAACACAGTTAGCATAGTCTTGATTTTGCTGAGATTTTGCCACGCCTTCTTCGCACCTGGAGAGCCAGGCAACTTCCACTGGAAAGACTGGGCCTTTGTTTCCAGGTCTCTAGTTATGACATTCTTGAGCAAATCTGGTTCATTGGTAGAGGTTTAAAGCAAGTCATTAGCAAATGCAGCACAATGTTCCTTCTGCTCTGGTAGCAAAGCCAGGGAGCACATTTTGCCATGACACGTTTCATGCCAAGATCCTGCATCAAAACCTCGGACACAGTAGTTTTTGGAATCCCCAGATCAGCTTTTAGTTCTCCCACTGTCAGTCGCTGATCTTTGTTGATTGCAGCCCATACACATACAACATTCTCAGGTGTTCTACTTGTCGCAGACCTTCCAGAACGTGGATCACTTTCAACAGATTCTCAACCATCTTTGTTTGTGCCACATTTTTATTTGCGCTTCACTCATTGCATTGTCCCGGAAAGCCTTTGGAATCATCCAAATAACTTCCGCAGGGGAATTTTCAAGATTAAGGTGAAATTTAATGCAGATTCATTGCTCTACTCACTCAGTCATTTTGAATGCATTGGCCATACGGTATACGTGTTCACTAAATGGCATGTAGCACCCTACTCACTAGTAGTGAGGGCATCATTGTTCATGCGTGTGCATTATAGCCCACTCTC